>CAUYUJ010016275.1:102500-235000 GCA_963575745.1 Prorocentrum cordatum
TGATGACGTTGATGACGATGATGTTGATGATGATGATGACGTTGATTGTGAGATCGATTGTGATTTCGATAGCGAGATCGTTAATGAGAGGGAATGTGAGATCGATTGTGAAATCGAGAGTGAGATCGATAGTGAGATCGATTGTGAGGTCGATAGTCATATCGATTGTGAGATCAATCGAATGAAATAGATCGAGTGAGATCGATTGTGAGATCGACCGAGTGAGATCGATCGAGCGAGACCGATGGTGAGATCGATTGTGAGATCGATAGTGAGACCGATCGAGTGAGACGTTGGGTTCTCCCCCCCCCCCGAACCTCCTTATCACCCGAAGGGTGGTCGTATAGGTGGCTCTATAGCCCTATACCTCAATAGCCCTATAGCCCTATAGCCCCCTAGCCCTATAGCCCTGATTGGGGTTTTTCTCCGGTATCATGTGTTTTTCGGGGGTGTCCTTCGCTTCCCCTTCTTCTCTTGCGGAATTCCTTCTCGGTCCTCCTCCTCTTTCGGCTGGCCTGGTTGAAGCTCGGAGGTGAGGCGGCGGCGACGACGGCGGCGACGGCGCCGGCGAAGACGGCGAAGACGACGAAGAGAGGTTCCTCCCCCCTCCTCGCCGCCGTCGTCGTCACGTCGCCGCCGCGGGGGCGGGGGCGCTGATCCGCCCCTGCTCCTGCTTCTCCTCCTCCTCCTCCGTCTCCTTCTACTACTCTTCGTTCCTCCCTTGTCGGCCTCTCTCACCTTCGCTCCTTTCCAATCGTCGCCGACGCCGTCATTTCCGAGTGCGCTCCGCGCGCCACATCGCGATTATCATGATCACCATCATCGTCGCTGACATCACCATCAGTCTGCGATCGGTCACCTTCATCGCCGTCATACTCATCATCAGCATCATCGTCAGCAGCAGCATCATCACCATCAGCAGCAGCGGCATCAGCATCAGCATCATCACTACCACCACCATCATCATCAGCATCACCATCAGCATCATCATCAGCAGCAGCAGCATCAGCAGCATCAGCATCATAAGCATCATAAGCATCATAAGTATCATCATCACAATCGCGATCGCCACAATCATCACCATCACTATCTGCATCACCGTCATCATCGTCGTTATCATTGTCGTCGTCACCATCGTTCTCACCTTCATCATTCAATCACAATTCGGAATCCCAGTTCGGAGAAGGAGGATGAGGAGGAAGAGGAAAAGGAGGACGAGGACAATGAGGAGGAGGAGGAGGAGGGGGAAGATTGAGGGGGAGGAAGAGAGGGTGCGGGGGTGAGCCTCGACGCTTGGAGCCTCCGATTATCCCGCCGCTTCCCCGACCCCCCCCCCTCGACACCAAACCTATACATTACACTCAATACCACCAAATGACGCTCGAAAACCACCAAATGACACTCGAAACTTAATGTTGGACGCTCGAGACTGTTATTGGGATCTGGAGGCCTCATGGGGGCCTCGCAAGGCCCAACAATGAGTTCAGATGGGAAAAACAAACAACAACTCTCATGAATTCTTCAGTGGGTCCGAACGGACCAATACGTTCCCAAATTGCCCGAATGCGCCTTCGAAGAGCTATGCGGCGAGAGCAGATCGCTTCCGCGCTCCCTTGCGCGGAAGGGGGGTGGCCATCCCAACATCTCCTTTGTACGCCCGCTGCTGTTGCACCAGATCCTGGCCTCCGAGCTCTCGACCCTAGCCTTCGTTCAGCATCGATGTCGCGCAGTGGATTGCTTCCTAGCAGTTCTCCTCCTCCTCCTCCTACTCCTCGTCCTCGTTCTCCTCATCTCCCCCCCTCTCCTCGCAGGACCAGGACGACGACGCTGATGACGCCGACGACGACGACGCCGATGACGCTGATGACGCCGACAACCACGACGACAACTGCAAAGGCGACGCCGAAGCGGGCGGCGGCGGCAACGCCGACGACGCCGACGGTCCCCTCTTAGCGAACGAAAAACAATATAAAACGAAACGTTCCACGATCGGGAACGCCTGTCCCAAAGAGGCTAGACATCTTATACCTCCACCTGCCACCGCAGGGGTGTAAACTTCCCGGCCACCCTGGGACAGGCGCACCCGATGGACAAATAACAAAGCACTTAAAAGTGAGGGGGTGGGCGCGGGGTGGGTCGCGGGCGGGTCGCGGATGGGTCGCAAATGGGTCGCGGGATGGGTCGTGGGGTGGGTCGCGGGTGGGTCGCGGGTGGGTCGTGGGCGAGGACGACGACAGCGCAACAACAACACAACAAATGAAATCCGCCAAACGGAACGCCACTTCAACGAATGGCCGTTCGGCCCCCTCACTCTGATTATACGGAAACTGCTGCTATTATTTGTGGTAACCGTGACGCTTGGGCGGGGTAGGGCACGTCGCGACGGGGTTGCGCTGCGATCGCCAGTGTGCGCGATAGCACCAGCATCTGGGGGGGAATCCAGGCCCCCTCCCCCACGTACGATCGTCATCGTTACCCCAGGAGGAGGGGCTGGATAACGACTGTTTCGTGCCATGAGATAAAACATCTCTATATAATCAGAGGCCTGCTAGTTGGGGTCCGAGTATATGAAGTCGGAGGATCGCGCCGCATCGCCGATGCATCGTCGATACTTCGCCGATGCATCGGCGATGCATCGGCGACGTCGGCGATGCATCCGCGCCATCGGCGTGGGGAACATGGGGCTCCACATCGAGCCGCATCGCCAATGCATCGGCGATGCGGCGCGATCCTCCAACCCCATCTACTCGGACCCCATCTAGACGGCCTAGAACGTTTTTCGTCCGCTGAACCTCGGCTAGAGAGCAAACAAAAAACCCTAGAATAAGCCCCCCGACAAGCGAAGCCGTGCAGCTAACGCACCCAAGAAGGAAGCGAGCGAGGCAGGGCCGTTTCGTAAACGCCCAGCGCCGTCTGGCAAACGCCAATTCTGGGTGTCGGCGCGGTCCCTCCCCCCTTGATCGGCGTCCACGGCGACGGCGGCGACCAGCGACGGCGGTGGCGGCGGCGTCCAGGGCGGCGGCCACGGCAGCGTGCGCCCCCGCCTGCGCCCCGAGCCGCGGTCCGCCGACGAAGGCGGCTGCCGGCGGAGGCGAGGCGTGCGGCCGCGGGCTGGGAGCGGCCGGGCGGGCTCTCAGTTACGCGCACGACCAGCAGGGGGCCCACAAAGGGCGCACGCGCCCGACCACGCACATGGAATACGGCCCCACAGTCCGCGAGATCAGCCTCGTGATACCAACGTCCGCGCGCAGTGCGTACCTTGGAAACCTTCGCTCCTGAACCATGCACGCCGTGTAACCCATCGCTCCTGGGCAGTCCTCGGCGGTCCTCGGCGGTCCTCGGCGGTCTTCGGCGGTCTTCGGCGGTCTTCGGCGGTCTGCTGGCGGTCTGCTGGCGGTCTGCTGGCGGTCTGCTGGCGGTCTCCTGGCGGTCTTCTGGCGGTCTTCTGGCGGTCTCCTGGCGGTCTTCGGCGGTCTTCTGGCGGTCTTCGGCGGCTGCTGGCGGTCTTTGGCGGCCTTTGGCGGCTTCTACCAGCGGCTCGAAAGCTGGGTGGTTGCGTTCAACGAGGGGTCCATGATCGAACACTCAATTTCAGGCCTGGACAGGATCGGTCGGCACCGGGACTGTGGAAAAGACTCGCGATAAAAAGCTGGCCCCACGAATGGGTCGGGACTTCTGGGGGCCCCGCCTCGAAACAATGGAGACATCGGATGTCTGGAATCGGGAACTCGGATCGGATCGGCATGTGCGTCGGATCGCGCGGCATCGGCACCGGGACGGAATCGATTCGGTTCGGCTGCGCCCAGATGCACAACAACGCCATTGCTATCATCGGACCACACCAGATCGCTGGGAATTCGAAATCGGATCGGATCGGGCCTGCCCGAATCGACATCGAATCGCATCGAATCGAAATTGGCACTGGTCTCTGAGAAGGCACCGGCGGGGCCGAGGAACCGGCGGATTTCAGTCCCGGCGTTTTTCGTCAGTTTCGGCCTCCAGGGGCCGCCTTCGGGCTCTGGGGCTCTCCAGAAATTGTCAGAGGGCAGGGGGGAAGGGGTCAAAGAGCCCTGGGAAAGGGTCAAAGAGCCCTCTGGGAAGGGGTCAATGCTCGAAGACGGATTACCTCTGGGAGGGGGTCAAAGAGCCCTCTGAGGCCGCCGGCCGCACGAGATCACAGCGTCGGATGTCCAGGAACCCTGACATCGGGGCGCCGCCCTTATCTCCCCCCCCAGGGCGTCTTCGCACAGGGCCCGCACAGATCGGCCCGGCTCGGGAGACGCCGCAGAGTCAGGGTCTGGGGCTCTGGTCGTGCTTCGGCGGCGCGCCGAGGGGGGAAGTGAGAGGGGCACGCCTTCTCAAAGGCGACGGGGCTTCTCAGAAGCGCTCTGGCCTTCTGAGAAGCCGTCTGTGGCCTTGGGGAACGATGAGAAAGCTTCTCAGCAGGCCGGAGGCCTTCTGATCTCTCTGAGGGGGCCCGCTCCCTCTGCCTCCCCCCAGGCGCGCCGCCGAGCGATCTCTCACGGTGCTGCACTGCTTTCTCGGCGTCGGATCTCAGGGGGGGGCACGTCGTCGCAACGGTCATGATTTGTTCAAGGTCGGATTTTCACACTGAACCCTTCTTTGACGGCCCCGGGGCCCAGCGAGACCCCCCAGAGACCGATAACTGCAAAACACCTTCCGTCCTCACCTTTTCACGACTTGAGCAGGGACCGACCGTCCCGGCATTCCTATAGTCATACCACGAAATGATCTTAGAACGCAGCCATGTTCTAAGAACGAACATAGACCCGACGTGCTAAAACAAGACAGACTCCGCCAGAAATATTCTAAGAACATTGTGTGGAAACCACACAATGTTCTTAGAACAGTGTTTGGTAGGGCTATAGGCGAGCCAAGACGCTTCGCCACTGCTTGAACGACGCGAGGGTGTCTGGGGCTCGCCGGGTTTGTGAGAGGGGCCCGGCGCGTCGCCCTAAAGAGAAGAAGCCCTCGCCCCCACGGGCTGTGCGCTCCCTCGAGGACGCGGTGGTCAGCACGCGCGGGTACCCGTGCGGAAGGCGGAGGGCAGAGGCAGCATCCTCATCATGCTGGTCGGGCGCTCTCCCGACCACCTGACTTCGCGCATCGCGCCCCGCGATGCGAGGCGCGGTTCTCTTTGTGCCCTCGCGAAGCCGCCTGGGAGAAGCGCCCCAGGCCTAGGCCGCGATGCGCGAAGCGCGATTCTCTTCGCGCCACTGGGGGCGACCTGGGTTACTGCTGAAGGAGTCATTGCCAGGCAATTGAGCAAAAAACGACCGGGGAACACGCACAACTTGACCAGCAGTTCCGGGGTCGTCCGCCGCTGCAGACTGGCCAGTCCCTGTGCTAGTCTACACGCTGACTGACAAGTTATGCTGTGATGGACTTCCCTTCAACCCTGCGGGTGGCGCAGCGGGCGGCACAGCTTGAAAAACGACACGCATGTCATTGATGCTCTTCGTCCCTTCCCTCGGGGTCCAACTCCCGAGAGTGCGTTGCCCTCGGCGGTGCTTACCGCGTAAGGACACCGCCCCCACTCCAATCGGCAGACCAACCTGTGGCAAACTGGACAAAAAGCAGAGGTCAACGTAAGGATTGCAACGCGTCCCCACCGAAATAAGTTCTGATGGGTCAACAAAATGTTTCTGATTCAGCATCCCGCTCCCGTGAATCCCACGCGTCCTACAATCAACAGCCCTGCGCAATGGTGACGAAAAAGTGCGCTAAGGAAGTGCACCAAGGAAGTGCGCTATGCAGCCCCAGTCTGTTCACACGATGGCAAGGATCGAGATTCGAGGATCGAGGATAGGTGGCAAGGACCGAGATTCGAGAATAAAGGATAGAGGATAAAGAATCAAGGCTGACGGCTCCTTGATGTTTTGTCCCTTTTGGTGCCGACGTCGAGTCTCAGGGTCGCTAGACTGCGCTCAGCCGCCCCCTCCGCAGCGTATCTTTCCGGCGGAGGGCGGTGGCAAGCGACGAGCAATCCACATGTAGCCGCGCGCGCGCGGCCGCAGTTCGCGGCGGCGCGCTCCTAGAAAAGCTCTGGCAGCAGAATGCGGTGGCTGGCCGAAAGCCCACACTGAGCTCACCACGGAATTCAGAGGGGGTGGGCCTCCTCAGAAGGCTCGGGAGAAGTTTGCTGAGCCCTCTCAGAAGACAGAGACGGCCATGTGTGATTCTGAAGCTTAAAAACTGACAACAGTTTTGCAGATAGAGGGCGGTCGTTTTCAAAATATGGCTCTCGCCTTAGCGCGGCGCACATTTGCTGTAAACGTATGCAAGAGCTTGAGGGATTTAGGGCGGGTCGTTTTCAAAATGTGGCTCTCGCCTCAGCGCGGCGCACATTCGGTTTAACCGTCTGCAAGAGTTTCACGGATGGCCGGACGCCTTCTGACAAGCCCCGCTGCCTTCGGAGGTCTGCCCCCTCTCACCTCCCCCCCGGGCGCGCCGCCGAAGCACGGAAGAAAGGAGAGGGGGGCAGGCTCGCGCCGCGTCGACGCGGCGATGACGCCTGCGCAGGCGCTCCATGCTGACGGCCACCGACGGCCTGAAGCAGGCCAGCCTCGAGCGACCTCTGCTGTGGGATCGCGGAGGTCGCGGAACGTTCAGCGAATCTGCGCAGCGCCAGAGGCCAGCGCCCACGTCGACGCGACACGAATCCGTAGACCACCACCACCAGGCCTCCCAGCCCACGACGGGCTCAAGCAGACCTCGGTGGCAACGGCTCAAGATGGCCTCCAGACGGCCCAAGGGGCCCAAAAGACGCTCCAAGAGAGCCCCAAGAGCACGTCCAAGGGGCCCCAAAAGGCGAAATCATTGATTCCCCTGCGGTGTTCGAAGCCTGTTCGGCCTCCGACGCTCCGAGAGCCTCCGGCAGGCTCGAAGCCCCATGCACCAAGATGCGGCAGGTTCCGTGCCTGTGGATGCCTGGGGATGGTGTCGACAGGCCTCTTTCTCGACGCCAGGGGGGCGGGAACCCTCAGAGGCTGCTGCCCACACGAGCAGAGGACTTGCCAAGACCAGGCGGATTTCGGGTCTGTCTGCCTCGGTCGCTACATGGGCCCGATGCGCGCTGAGGGTAACTTCTATTGGCAATCTGGCAATCTAGGCAAGCCAGATTGTGATGCTGGAAGTTTGCGGCCGAGCGCGCACGACTGCCCAGGGTAGTGGTACGCCACCGTCTTGGACATGCCATAACCCAGGGAAAATTTGGACGTCCGAAATGGGTACGGAAAACATGGGTACAATGATCAACACATGCTGTACAAAACCGACAGCAGCCGCTGTTGGGCAGGCGGCTTGTTGTCTTCAATGAACAGAGTCCGCGGCGGCGCGGACAGCGAGTCATGTTCAAAATCAAGAGGAACTGCTGTCGGGCATTGTCCCCATTCTTTCCGTACTCATTTCGATCGTCCCGAGCTAACGCCTCCGAGCGTGTCTCAATACATACCCCCCCTCTCTCCCTCCAGGGAGAGAGAGCGGAGGAGGGAAAGCCGCAAGCACCCGAACCCGCCCCTCCCGAGGGACAGGCCCTAAGGTTTTCGCGGCGGCGGCCAAGCTTGGCCATTCCAGGCCCGCGACAGAAGCGTACAGCGACCACCTGAACTTATGTGCTCGTCCCCAGCGCTGGGTCATGCCATCACCCACGGCAAGATCAGGATCGAGATCACTTGCGTGGCACAGGCGGGGCTTCACAAAGCATGAGAAACTCTTCACGCACAACCAAACCATGGCGCGCAATATCCCCCGCGACATACACCACAAAATCCCGCGATGGCGCCGAAATGCCAACCCGAATGGCAACCGCGCCCACAACGATCACAACCGTCACAGAATCCAGCAGCACGACCCAAACCAGCAGTCGGTGCAGGTCTGGCCAGGCGGAAGGAGGACAACCCCCTCAGGAGCTGGAAGAACGATAAAAGTACCCAGAAGGACAAGAGCCAGATCACCAAGCACCAGAAGGAGGAGAAGTCGGACCGCCAGAGCGGCAACGAAAAGACGACCATGGAGCACAACACCATCGACACCATGATCTCGGGCGTTTCACCCATGAGAGAAAGAAGGACGCGACCAACCACCCCCGATGGGACGAGCCGCCACGATCCTCATTGGTATGCACTACATGGAGGTTCAACAAGCTCCAAATGCTCATATCCAACGCGCTCGTCGCAATTAGGAACAACCGCGCCGAACTCCCCAATGCGGACTCCCTCGACATGATTGCGCTCACCAAAACCATGATCAAGAACAGCTTCATCATCAGAGACCAGGTCAAAGCCCTGAATAACTATAGGACACTCAAATGCGCAAGGAACAACTCGCAGGAGCACCATACACAGCTCAACGCGTACACAAAGGTAAGGACCAACATGATCGGGGAAGGCGAGGAGTCAGAAGCGGACAACTAGCACGAGGACCACAGACCGCCAATCAAAAACGGACAAAGGAGCGCCACACCACATCCAGATCGATGGCACCATAGACACGCTGGTGCACCATCACCGAGATCTGCAAGCGACACCGCCACAGTCCACTACGAGCTCCTCAACAAGAATATCCAAAGACAAGAGCAAGCGACGTCGCATTACAAGGCTGAGGCAAAGGCCTACAAGCACCAGAGGGACAGCTTCAAAGACAAGTACGAGAGCGACATGGCCAACAAAGAGAACAAAAAAAAATACCGCAAGGAGACGGACACCCTCAACGACGAACGACAACAGCTACTAAAGACCATCGGGGACCTCAAGACCGACAACGACAAAAAGAGACACACCGACCGAGGACCACATATCGAAGTACGAGGAAAACATCGCCGAGCACTGCATAGAGTCGGGCAGGAGGGAGGGGGGCGCTCAGGGCCGAGCTCGAAACAGCAGAGAAGCACATGTCCAAAATAGAGCAGAACTGCAAATACATCACCGACGAGCTGCAAGAGGCACTGAAGCAGAGGAACTACATCGCGGAACATTACGCCACCGTCTACGACTACGCAGGGCTATGCACAGGACTGGTCACTCCAGAGCCTGTGAAGGCGGCAATCCCGATGTGCTCACAGGGACCCCGGCTTATGCGGGGGGGGGGGGGGAGCCGCCGTCGACGAGACCAAGAGCCAGAAGAACAAGGCCACCATCACCAACCTCCGAGCGGAGCTGCAGAAAGCCCAGTGAAGATACGAAGAGATACCACGACAGCAACCAGCAGAAAGAAAGACAAGGAAAAGACCACAAGAGCGAACACGACTGCCTCAAGCAAGAAACCTACATACAGTGGAAGACGTCAGCGATGATTGCGATGACGACAACGACTACGCTGGTATCTTCATTGACATCTACACTCTCAAAACACTTCAACATGACCACATCTGCAATGTCATTGCCTCCCTATGTTACGGAAAAACGGATACCAAAACATCTCGATATTATGTGGTTGGAACATCGCATTTCTGAGGTGCGTTTTTTCGAGGACTGTCCTTCGCCGGCAACTTGGACGTAGTGGCCACATGTGTAGGCTTGGGTGACCCCTATGTCCAACGGGCTGTAAACCATTTACTGGACACATGCTATGTGCTGGTCGCTATCCTTCAACCGCATTGCAGATCAACTGGTCCTAACTCTTCGTTCGACTGCAAAGCGAACCACCATGCGTGGAAGGAACACCAGAAGACGGACCTCCCGCTCATGCGACACTGCGGTCGAGAACCCCGACTAGAAGAAGAATTCGGCCTGTACTGGATGCGGGAACAAAGAGCTGCAAAAAGGATAAACGAGATACAGCAATGGGCCCAGGTATAGAAAGGTGCTCAACATTGCAGGACCGTGGGAGGGGGCGAACCAGTAGATTCTCAGGGAACCAGCATGGCGCCAAGACCACAAGCCCCGCATGGGCCGACGACGATCCTGTTGGCGCGCTGGTGCACCCCCCAATCAGGTAAACGGTCGACCCTACCTTGGAAGACCCAAAGAAAGAGACCACGGTCACTCCCCTCTCCCATGTAGGGAGTGCGGCTCCAGATCTCACATCGAGGGAAACTCAAGAGGTGGCAAATGCAACAGATGCAACGTCACCGACATGCACACCCGCGACAGCATGGAGTGGAGCGACGTCTACGGCGTGGTATGACCCCGCACCATACGAGGTACTCACCGCCGACGCCCCGTACTACCCTAAGGCGCACAACACGAGCGCGCTCGCACCCGAGGCACCATAGATCCGAGCGGCACTTAAGCATCAGACCAGACGACTCCGACGAGGAGAGCACTATCATCGACAACACTCAGATGCCCAGACAAAAGGCACCACGCATTGCAGTTGTCAAGAGAAGCCCAACTCCGACAGCCACGGCAGGCCGAACATCGACAAAGGCTGCGACCACATACGACACCCAAATGTCATCGACTACACCACCGGCTATCCGACTGCCGCCCCCGCAGGCCAAGCAGCCGCCACCAACACGCGCCGACGCTCACGCCAAGGCGACGGCCAAGGGAGCCGACAGCGACCAGCCCTATCAGAGCACTGCATTGGGACCAGGCAGCAATGACGGCAAGCAGTGACATAGGACAGACGGACACCAGCAACCAGAACGAGCTCGATCCTGCCTACGACCAGGGAAGCGCAAGCCAATCCATACAAAAAGACGCACAAGCTGAGACACAAGAAGGGTACTTCCCCGTCACGATCTTCTTCAAGAAGGATGTGGACCACCTAGACGGCGACGTCAATCAGGTCCGCAAGGCCTACAAGAACTGGATCCCAGAGGACAAGAACAAAGACATACTCGTCGCCAGCCACAAGGGCGAGAACATCCGCATCACCTGGATCCAGCCGGCACCCAACCCAAGGGAATAGACACCCACGGGCCACTGGGCATGGGGTAAGCGGACAACGAACGACGTCACATACCAGGCACATGAACACGGCATGGACCCTGATTCACCTGGCGGCCACACCGAGGGCGACCCAAGCCGCATGATCGAGCACGAAGCTTACATCGCCAGCATCACAGACAACATCGTGAACCTCCGCCTCACCACGGACACGGAGAACCTGAACGAGTACCGCACGACATCGTGTATCGCACCATCTATCACGAGAGAACCACACACCGTCGAACCAACCAGCACGAGCAACACAGCAGGCCAACTGCGGACACAGGGTCCAGCGACTGAAACCAAGACCAGCACAAACAGTCCTACCAACTGGACTCAACCCACCAACACTGCCCCCACCCTCCGCACTCCCATTCGGGGAATATGCGGCTACCGAGCGCAGGGAACAGCTGCAGCCGCGGCAACGGCCCCAGCACAGCTCGGCAGCTACGAATCCCTGCCCCGTGCTGCATGCAGGGCCCGTGGCAGGGCCACCCTCACCGTGAGGAGCAACAGCATTCACACCATTTCTCCTAGCGTCAGGCCCCTCACGCTGCAGCCGCCCTCGCGGGGCGCAGCATCCCCATGCTTCCACCAGCTTTGCTCCACGACGGCATAACAAATACTGGCGCTGGCTCCTACCTCTTCCACATGTCTCACTCACACACCACACCTTGACTACGCACCCACTGCCACAACGCGGCACAGCAGCGCTAGCCTCCACATTCCTCCCACTGCGAGCAGCGCGCTCAGAAAATCCCGCAGCTCCATGCTCTCCTAAGGCCGCCCAGCCCGACGCCTTCGGCTCTTTGCGCCGTCATCCACAACCGCAACCTCATGTACTACATGCACGTTGCCTCCTTCCACATCACACACACACACTCCATGAACGATGGTCACTCCAAATCCTACCTCCTCTGAGGCATCTCCAGGCGCACTAACATACCCATCGCTCACCTCTTCGTGCAGCCCCTTCGCCCCACTTTCGCCCCCCAACCTCTTCTCCCCCCCACACACACACACACACACCACGGCAGCCACCCTCGGGACGGGGACGGAGGTGGGCAGGAGCAGGACCACGAAATGCCCGGGAGAAGGGGAGCACCCGACGAGCCGCGCTCGTCACGGGCCCCCGTGAAGGGGCCACAGCCCCCACGGCGGCCGCGGACCAGGCGGCCGCGCCAACCTTCAGAGCCCCGCTCGCCACTTCCAACCCGTTACCCCTTCATTGTGTCCCACCTCTTGCACTTCCCCTCCTCCTCCTCCTCAACCGCACGCCCGGCCGCCACCTTGTTCTGTCCACAACGCTCCCTCGCCTGACCCGCCCACCCCCCCAATCCCCACACCGCTCTCTCCGCCGCGACTGCCGCGACGACCCCAGGAGCACCACACCATTTCTCACCTCCTCGCGGACCCTGGGTAGGCTCGGCAGGAAGCGGGCCCCCACGCAAGGAGAGGCGCGCCGACGTGGGCCTCGTCTCCCCCCAAGGGGCTGGGGCCCACGCGCGGGCCACTCCAGCACCCGCACAGCGCGGGCGCACACGGACACCACCTTCTCCTCTTCTCGTCCCCCCCCAGGTGCATCATCATCATCATCATCATCATCATCATCATCATCATCATCACCATCACCATCACCATCACCATCACCATCACATCACCATCACCATCACCATCACCATCACCATCACCATCACCATCACCATCACCATCACCATCACCATCACCATCACCATCACCATCACCATCACCATCATCATCGTCATCAGCATCGTCATCATCGTCGTCCGTCCTTCTTCCCTCTCGTATCCTCTTGGATGTTGTTCCACCCTCTCCCAGCACTGGCTGGGAGGAGGGCCATCGAGGGCATCGGGGCGATCGCTCGACAATGTCCGCAGCTCAAAGCTCGGAGGAGGGAGGATGGGGGTTCAGGTGGGCTCAACGGGAGCTGGAGTGGGCTGAAGGGTCCCGACTGCTTGCCCGAACGAACCGAACGAAACTTGCCGACTGTCTGGCTACCTCACCTGGCGCCTTGGGTCAGCGCCCCTCCTGAGCGTAGTGGCTTGGTCATCGCTCCGCACAGGGGCGAGGTTACGGCGAGGGCTTCGGGTGATGAGCCCTTCGATAAGGAATCCAGGGCCCAGAAGCTGGTGGAACACAAATTCAGGCTTGGCCCTGGAAATCGCCGCCACCATCATCAGATAAAGAATCCTCCAGGGTCTGAAGCTTCCTGGGCACATTCCTTAACGAAAGCCTCCACCGTGTGGGTCGCAGGATGCTGCCCAAGACCAACAGCAGCCAGCGGCCCTCGCGCTGGCAGAACTCGATTCCGAGGCGCGATCTTGAGTCGAAGGTTGCCAACCTGTCGGCTCGCACTCAAGACGCCCGATATTGGTACGGATAAAAATTGCCAGGATGCTCAACAGAAAATTACAACCAGCTTCGATCTCAATCAGACAACGCCCGCCGCGGCACTGACAGCGACCCCGTTTCGAAATGAACAAGAACTGCTGTGAGTCTTGATGCCCATCCTTTTGGTACCCGTTTCGATCGTACCAGGGACCGAGCCACGGGCCTTCGTGTTGCCAGAACTCATATTCCAGGGTGCGTTTCCGAGCCGCAAGTTGAAATTGTGTGTCGTTCCCACGATCCGTAGGTAGGACGCGATCCCGCGTCCAGAGCACCTCGTGCAAGCCGCAGAACATACAACAGTTCAAAGCCGGGCGACGTTCTGAGCCGCAAGTTGCCGCCCCGTCCTTCGCAAAGGTCTTCACCTGACTTCGCGCGGCGCGCCGAGGGATGCACGACGCGCGATGATCTGCACGCGCTCGCGCCCTCGCGCCGCCACCCATGAGAAGGGCAGCTGCTCTGTCATGGACCGCGCCCCAGGTGGGGACCTAGGTCCCCATGCTTCCAGAACTCCACTCCCTGCACGATGCAGGATCCCAACCATCGCTCTGCTTCGCGAGCGCTCAGCTCTGCCTCTCGAGCGTCAGCCTCGCGCCTGCGCTCTGCTGAGAAGCTGCACGATGCAGGATGTAACCTTTATCGCTCCTTGGGGCCCTCGTGTTGCCAGAACTCCTACTCGGACTCAGAGCCCAACGGCCAGCACCTGAGGGCGGACCGCCCAGCAGCTCCTCTCGAGGATCGCGCACTTCGGCCAGCCAGCCAGCCAAGCCGAGCCAACAAAGCCTGGCCAGCCCGACCAGCTCAGCCGGCCCAGCCAGCCAGACGCGGAACCGGTGTGGCTTCATGCCTGGACTGTTAGCTCTGACATGGCCAGAGCCGTCCTGTGGCGTTGGAGACCATCCTATGCCCCTCTGCCTCCAGCCAGCCCAGACACCCGAGCCAGCTCTGTAGGCGCCTTTAGAAGGGTCCGAAGCTTGTCGGCCCGCACAAGGGGTAGCGCGAGGGGGGCGACCTTCCAAGCAGGCGGGGGGGAAGTCTAAGAAGGCAGGGAGCTACTTAAAAGCCAGACCAGCTTCTCAGAAGCCTTTTTCGAAGCCTTCTTAGAAGTGCCCGAGCCCTAAGAAGGCCCCCTCCTTTTAAGAAGTCACACGCGCTCTCTCGGGTGCGCCACCATGAAGCCCTTGGCTTTCGGTCGGCCCGCCCACCGCCGCGCGGGTGCGTCACTTCTGCACGACCTGGCCGAGCGGGCCCAGGTCGCTCGGAACGATGGGGCCCACGCAGCACTTGGCGCCACGCCCGGCCGCGGAGGGCCACTTCCACGGAGGCCCCTCGAGATGCCCGGAGAAGAGAGTCGGAGGAGGTCGAGTCGCCACAACTGCGGCCCTCTCTGAGCTGGCATAATTCTGGTTTGCCTGAGTCTCTTGGAGGACTCTCGTCCCCACGGCTAAGTCTGCCCCGAAAAACGGACCCAGAAGGACCTCGGAAAGGGTCTAGGGTCTCGGGACCAGTTGAAAGAAACTGCCCCTCCTCCGGAAGAAAGCACCAACCACCCCTCCGCGACGGGCACTTGCGGAAGGAGACGCCACGGGCGATTTTCGTTACCCTCTCTTTTTTGAGCCCGGGGGAGGCTATCCTGGATCGATGCGGCTCCAGGGGCACCAGCAAGCAGTTGGACCGAGAGTTTGGCCGTGTTTTTGTCGCGGCATGGTGTTTTGTGCTCACGGCGTCGGATATCGCAAAAGCATCCACACGTCCATTCAGGCCGAAATCTGAGTGCGTGGATGCCAGCGCGTGGCCCACTTCGGGAGCGCCACATGCCATATTCACAAAGAACTGGGCCCAACATGGACCCGGAAGTGGAGGCCTGGTGGTGGGTACCTTCCTCCCCTTGGACGGGGAACGAGGAGAAGGATGAGCCTCGAGGCACATGACGTTCTCCCGCCGGAAGGACGCCCCGAACGGGTGCTCCTGGGCGCATAGGAAGTCTTAAACGGAGGTGTACAGATCGAATTCACAGTGGACGGGATGGCGCGACAAGAAGCGGCACGATCGGCTGCTGTACAAGCTGGAAACACGTCGATATGCTGCCCCGAATCCGAGCATTGCCAACCTGACCCCTGCACAGTTGAGGGACGCATTAGATGTGGTTTGCTGAACGCCCCCCCCAAACGAAATAATGAGACGAAACGACAACCCAAAACCACCAACAAACTGCCAAGGCTCTCTCTATGTATATATTTATATATGCTCCCATTCCTATTCCTTTTCCTCCTATTCATATATGTTTATAAGGCGGGGGGCCCTTGAAAGAGCGCACCCCCCTGACACCCCCCCAAACGAATTTCGAATCTTCAGGCATGTCTTGCGCCTCTCTGCGGCCATCCTGGGGTCATCTTGGCGCCCCCCGAGCCAACCGGAAGCGAAAAAGCGAAAAGGCCGAAAACATTGTTATTCTACCGGGTTTTCTTTGATTTTCCGACTCTCTGGGCCCTGTTGGGCCAGCCTCGGGCCTATTCGGGGCTCGTCCGGGGACTCGTTTGGAGCCGTCCTGGGGCTATCTCGACGCCTCAAGAACCGATCGTAAGCGAAATTGCGAGACGGCCCCCAAAAAAATGATTGCCCAATGGGTTTTTATTGATTTTCAACTATGTGGGCCTTCTTCGGCCAGCCTTGGGCCTCTTCGGGGCTCGTCTGGGGACTCATTTGGAACAGTCCTGGGGATATCTTGACGCCTCCCGAGCCGATCGCAAGCGAAAAGGCGAGAAGGCCTGAAAAATAGATTTTCCAATGGGTTTTAATGGAGTTTCAATTATTTGGGCCTTATTTGGCTAGCCCTGAGCCTGTGTGGACCTCGGTTTGCGCCTCTCTGGAGCCATCCTGGGGTTATCTTGATGCCCCCCGAACCGATCAAGAGCGAAAAAGCGAGAAGGCTGAAAACATTGTTTTCCCAACGGTTGTTTTTTATTTTCGAACCTCCAGGCCCTCTAGGGTCAGTTTGTGCCCTCTTCGGGGCTCGTCTGGGGACTCATTTGGAGCCGTCCTCGGCCTATCTCGATGCCGAAAACTCGCCGGCCCAACGGGCCAGAGGCGTGCTAAGATCTCCGGTAACTTGTTGACAATAACTCTATACTTCGCGCGCGCGGAGCGGCCCCTGGGGGTCCCCGGCAGGAAAGTACCCCGGCAAGGTCCCGGGACACTCCCGGCAAACTCAGATCAGAGATGGTTTTCCTCCTGGGTGCGGCCTTCCACGCTCCCCGGAGCGCGCCAAGAGGGCCCCGACGGTCCAAGAGGGTTCCGAATCACCGAACGATCGGCCCAAGACGCCCAACACGGCCTCAAGACGGCCCAGGAAGCTTCCAAGACGTCCCAAGAGAGCCCCGACCTTTTCCAACAGAGCCCCAAGAGGCCAAAACCACTGATTTCCATTAGGTGCTTTTTAAGTTTTTGGCTTGCTCGCCTTTTCGCCTTTCCGACGCTCCAAGACGGCCCAAGAAGCTTCCAAGACCACCCCAAGACGGCCCAAGAGGCCTCCAACAGAGGCCCAAGACCGCCCAAGAGGGCCCCACGACAGCCCAAGAGGCGCCCAAGACGGTCCAAAAGGACCCCAAGAGGGCCCCAAGAGGGGCCCAACATGGAGACCACGAACCGAGAATCCGAGCCTTCCACTCCAAGAGGCCTCCTGGAGGCTCCAAGAGGCTCTCAAGAGGAACCAAAAGGCGACAAGGGGCCCGAAAGAGACCCCAAGAGGCTCGACAACGACTCCCGAGAGTCTCCAAGAAGCCCTCGAGAGGCACCCAACGAGATCCCAATGAACGTCCACGAAGCCTCAGAGCGCCAAAACCATTGATTTCCATTAGGTGCTTCAAGGTTTTTGGCTTGCTCGCCTTTTCGCCTTTCCGACGCTCCAAGACGGCCCAAGAAGCTTCCAAGACCACCCCAAGACGGCCCAAGAGGCCTCCAACAGAGGCCCACGACCGTCCAAGAGAGCCCCACGACAGCCCAAGAGGCGCCCAAGACGGTCCAAAGGGACCCCAGGAGGGCCCGAAGAGAGGCTCAAGATGGAGACCACGAACCGAGAATCCGAGCCTTCCGCTCCAAGAGGCCTCCTGGAGGCTCTAAGAGGCCCCGAAACCAAAGCGACAAAAACACCTATCCCTCAGAGATGTGTGCACGGCTGGCCGCTGCCATTTCGTCTTCCATACACAACATATACAGTGACACGTGTGTTGACGACGACGACGATGAGCATGCCATCAACAAAACCGACCTGTTGAATGATCTTCGACGGATGTACTTGCCCGACCTCTGTGATGCACAAATTCGACCCCGCGCCCGACTTTGCCGTGCGCCCAGGCGGGGCTACGAGGACAAAAAGAGCAGACCCTGAGGCACACCGTTTCAGCGCAGATCTCATGGAGGCCACGACACAATCCCCTTGTGCTCCAACTCCTGCTCATACTCCTGCCCCGACACCTGCTTCTGAGTGCCCTAGTCAGAATACTATAATGCATGAGTCTGGAGTGGATGAGGAGCTAGAAGTAAAGGATTTTCTACGATCTCCTCCCGCCTCCTCCCCTCCTCCTCCGCCGCCGCTGCCTCCTCCCCCGCCTCTCTCCCCCGAGCAGTGGGCCCTGATCGCGGTCAAACGCTCCGAGGCGCGCCTCAGGCGCGAGGCCAAGAGGGCTGCGGTGCACCGGAGGAGACTCCTTCGCCTACTTTTTCGAGGCGGGCCCCCCCGCCGCCGCCAGCAGCCTCTCTCTGACAGCTCAGGAGGCCTAGGCGAAGGCCGGCACGACGACGAGAGCTCGCGGACTTCCGCCATGCCTGCGTCCCACAACCACCTCCCTGCTCCCTCCCCACTGGCCCAGAAGCGGAACTGGCGGGGGGCGTCTCCGCAACGCGGCCAGGCACGTGGCCCGCGTAGCCCGGCAGGCTGGCCAGCTGGCGCCTCGCGCCGAGCCGGGGTTCGGTCAGCGCGCGCGGCGCCCCGGCGCCCGGCGTCGCGGCGGCGGTCCACGCCCTGGAGTCGCGCCAAGAGGGCAAAGGGGAGCATGAAAAGAGGAGGAGGAACAGGAGGAAGAGGAGGAGGAGAAGGAGGCTGGCGCTTCCGGTGCCAGTTGGTGCCCCTGCGGCGTGCGCAAGAAAGGAGGAGGAGGAGAATCAGTGTAAACACAAGACTCGTCAAGGATGTTGCAATCAACCCTCCCTCCAAAGTTTCTCTTCATAGGCCCCTATACAAATGTATTGTCACTGCGGGAAAAGCCCCGTTAAGAGACAACCATATGAAAGCCTCCAACCATGGGAGGCCTCGAGGTTGACACCAACACCAATATCAGCGGGTTGCATCCACTGAGGGAAGCTGCTCCCGATCTCGGTAATGGTAGTAACCTTTCTTGACATGAACGGGACGCGCGTGATATCAAAGAGCTTGGCAAGAACGTGCACCAACATCAAATTCGCATGTCGCGTAGGCACTCTGCCCGAACAACCACAGCGAGTACCAATTGGACTTCGCTATCAACAAAAGTTCAGACGTACCGATGTCCCCGAACGTCCGCAAAAAAAAACAGATGGAGTTCAAGATCCGTACAAATTCCGACGTGCCGCTCACCCCGAACGACCACAAAGGATACCAAATGGAATTCACCATCCGCGCAACTTCAGTCACCGCTCACCGCGAACGTCCACAAAAAAAACCAGGTGGAGTTCAGTACCTGCGCGAGTTTAGACGTCGTTCTGACCCCGAACGCCCAGAAAAAATATCAGGTGGAGTCCACTTTCTTCGCGAGTTCAATTGTTTGGGAAGATGTTTCGAGCGAAACGCTTTGTTGTTTAACAGGCCCGTCCGAAGGCAATATTTGGAGGATGTCTCGAACGAAACGCTCATGTTGTACCCCAACTGTAGTCCTGCGGCTGTCGACGTTCTCTCCGTGAGCCCCCACTTCGTGAAGCTCTGGATTTGTCGTTGTCCGAGTCCGTGCCTCTGACATGAAGAGGAGACGTCCACCAAGGGGAAATGCTCCAGGATGCACGCAAATATGAACACGCAGCTGAGCGCGAGGGATATGGAGGGGTGCCAGCTCACCCGTGGATGTGGTTGGAAAATCGCATGGTCTGGCCGCGGACTAGCGGTATCCATTCCCCGCTTACGCAAAGCGGACATATTGAGCCAAAATGGCTACGGAGGAGGAGGAGGAGCAGCAGCAGCAGGAGGAGCAGGAGGAGGAAGAGGACGAGGAGGAGGAAGAGGAGGAGGAGGAGAAGGCAATAGTTGGAGGATGTCTCGAGCGAGAAGGTTTGGTTTAAACAAAACTGTTGAAAACCCATGGCCGTTTCCAGCATTCCGCCTTCTAGTGCCAGTCCGAACGCAAAGTTTGGAGGATGCCTCGAGCGAAACGCTATGGCTCCCACAAAACTGTTGAAAACACATGGGTTGTTCAATGCGTTCGTTTCTTGGGCCATCTTGGAGGTCATCCGAGACCGCTCCAAAAAAAATGCCGTACAAGAGCTCTTTGCGTATCTCATTTTTCCAGGGATGTCTCAAGCGAAACACCCATTTTTGGAGGTCCGCGAATTAGACCAACGACCTCAACATCCCCATCTTCCGAGGATGTCTCGAGCGAAACGCTCATGCTTAACATAAAACGTCTTGAAAAAAAACCTCCCAGATCTCGATGTTGTGAGGATGTCTCGAGCGAAACGCTCATAAGCGCGTGAAATCAAAGAGTTTGACAAGAACGTGCGCCAACATCAAGTTCGCACGTCGCGTATGGGGACCTTCCCGAACAACTACAAGGGGTACCAAGTGGACTTCGCTATCCGCGCAAGTTCCGACGTGCCGTCGACCCCGAACGTCCGCAAAAAAAAAACCAGATGGAGTTCACGATCCGCGCAAATTCCTACGTGCCGCTCACCCCGAACGCCCACACAAGATACCAAATGGAATCCACCATCCGCGCATTTTCAGTCACCGCTCACCGCGAACGCCCACAGAAGATACCAAGTGGAGTTCAGTACTCGCGCGAGTTTAGACGTCGCGCTTACCCCGAACGCCCAGAAAAAATATCAGGTGGAGTTCACTTTCCGCGCTGGATGACGTCGCAAGCGAAACGCTCTGTGTTTAAGACAACTGCCGGAAACCCATAGGTTGTTCCATAAGTGCGCCTAGGAGGAGGAGGAGGAGGAGGAGGAGGAGGAGGAGGAGGGCCGTAGCCATTTTGGCTCAAGTCCGTAGCCATTCGGCTCATGCACTTGGCCTTTTTGGCGTGGGGGAGGCGCGCCCCCGCAAGTGATCCTGCACCATGCAACTGGTTCAGATACCTTTTCAGAGTTCCTGCTGGAGCACTCCCTTGAGGAGGACGACGAACCTTCAGAGTCTGTCCAGTTTCTGCCTCATGTTACTCCCATGGCTCCTCCTGCGGCCGTTCCTGCAGGGCGCCCGCCGTGGCACAACACAGTTTCCCCAGCCTGGGGGGGGCAATGGCGCGAGTGGAGAGACATGGGCCCTGGCGACTACGAAGGTTGGAAAGAAGTTGGAAGGGCACCTGCCTGTGCCAAGTGCGGGTGCAAGAAGAATGTTCGAGGGAGCTTGTATTGCAAAACATGCGGCCACAAGCTATCCGACTTGTCCCCTGCAGCAGCACCAGAACCTAGAGGAGTCTGGGGCGATGCTGGCCAACCACAGCAGCAAGATGATGTTGGGAAAGGCGGCAAGAAGGGCAAGGGGCGTAAGGGCAAGGGCAAGGGTCAGGACGACGCGAGTGGAGGAGGCCCAGCCTTGCCTCGGGCGCCAGGGGCCCAGTTCCTGGTGGCCCAGCCTAAGGAAGCGAACTCTGACATGGAGATCAACGACCTGGAGCAGCTGGTGGCGATGTTGGAGCGAGCTGGTGACACAGCCACGGCGGCGAAGCACAGGAGGGTCCTCCTTGAGAAGAAGCGCAAAGCGGCTGAGAAGGAGTACGTCGCTCCACTGTCCCAGCGGGTCACCTTGGCCCACAAGCAGGTGGCGGAAGTCAATCAGAAGTTGGAGAAGGCTGTGGCCCACTTCGAGCGCCTCTCTGAGGGGCTCGAGCACCAGCGCCAGTGGGTGCAGCAGCTTTCGGACGAGCTTGAGGAGCGTGAGGCGGCGCACCGCAGGCTGGTGGTGGAGCTGTATGCGAAGTTCGTACCGCCGCAGCAGGACGCCCAGCCCCAGGCGCTCAGCGTGGCGGGCATCTTGGACGGCACGATCGAGTCGATCCCTCTGTCCTTCGCGGGCCTGGGCTTCGATGATGCAGAATATGATATGGAGGAGGCTGACAAGCGCGAGCTGGCTGACAGCACAGCAAGACTGCAGTCTGAGCTGTCGGCGGCGGTCCGAGCCATGTTCGGGCAGGCGGCTGAGAAGGCCAAGGCTTTCAAGACCGAGCAGGAGCAGATGGCACTGCGCCTTGCAGGCAAGCGCAGACGTCAGGAGGGAGGTGGGGCTGCTCCTGGTGACGAACCCAAGCCTGGTCCCGCCGCTGGGCAGCCTGAAGGAGATGGCGCTGCAGCTGCCGCGGCCGCTTCAGAGCCAGCGCCAGGGACGCCAGTGGCAGGAGCTGCGGAAGGTGATGGGCTCAAGCAGCGGACCGCCAGGATTTGCCGCCCGCCGCCCCCATCAGGCTACTGCAACAGCCTGAGGAGGCCAGCTCCTCACGAAGGCGCGCTGCTGGAGATCGAGCTGGCCCAGCAGCGCGGGGCGGTGCAGGTCGGCCCGCCCCTGGCTCCACGGGGCTGCCGCCGCCAGAGCCCATCGACCAGGATGGGCCTGAGGCGGCCATCTACGACGGTATCACGGAGTCGGCTGCCAGATGGACTCCTCGCCTGCATTCGCCTGAGTCAGGGGCGGACAGCTGGATGAGGTGGTGCAAGCCCTACGTCAGGGAGCTGCTCCTGCAGGCCTGGGACCTTGACTGGGCGCAGGAGTCTCGCCAGGACATGACCGTAGACCAGATGGCGGAAGACATCTGCACGGAGTCCTGGCAAGATGGAGCTGATAATCGTGTAAACATCCTCGGCTTCTTTGACTGGGCTGCGGAGCATGACAGGGAGATGCTGCGCTGGGCCCTCCGCCGCCACTGGGAGGAGCTGCGCAGGATCAAAAATGAGATGAGGGACCTGCTGGGCCTTCCTCGTGATGAGGGCCGGCGGACCTCCGACGTGACTGAGGTCGATGTGGAAGCTGCGCTGGCGACTGGCGCTCCGACACTCACTCCCAAGAGACCCCTGTGCGGTGCTCCTCCAGCTGCGCCCCTGGAGGAGCCGAGGGCGGGGACTCTGTCGCGCCCTGGCAGCACCAGCGGAGTCTTGGGAGCAGAGCGGAGATCGACTACTTCGCGTTCGGCTGGCGCCCCGACACTCACTCTCAAGAGGCCCCTGTGTGGCGCTCCTCCAGCTGCGCCCCTGGAGGAGCCGAGGGCTGCGCCTCTGCCGCGCCCTGGCTGCACCAGCGGAGTCTTGGGAGCAGAGCGGGGATCGTCTGGATCATCGGCCAGGGGTGGTTCGAGTTCGGGGGCTGCTGCTGGAGGTGTGCACATTCGTCGCCACGCAGCTGGCCCCGCTGGCACGCGTCCTCAGCCTGCGGCTGGGGGTGCCGACCAGCGGGGAGCCTTGACTGGCGAGAACGCGTCTCGGCCTGGAAGGGATAG
Source organism: Prorocentrum cordatum (assembly GCA_963575745.1). NCBI lineage: Eukaryota > Dinophyceae > Prorocentrales > Prorocentraceae > Prorocentrum > Prorocentrum cordatum. Next base: position 125,473 of record CAUYUJ010016275.1, read on the forward strand.
AGCTGGGCTGGTGGCCAGGGCTAAGCAGAAGCAAGACACGGGCAAGGACCAGCACCGATTCTATTTCGCTAACACCACGTCTTGGGGCCGGAAGGCGTGGGACTACAATCAGATGGTGGCTTTGCTGTCTCGGACACTGTCATGATTGCAGAACACCACCTCCATGGAGCCCGGAAGGTGCAGGCGATCAAGAGGCTCAGTCGGTCAGGCTGGGCTGTGACTTCCCAGTCGGCAGTTGGCACAGCGCGTGGTGGATATCATGGCGGAGTCTGGGTCATGACCAGGAAGTGGTTGCGGTGTGCGCCGCTTTACCCTGAGGTGAAGAGAGCAGTGCAGGAGGAGCGGGCCACGAGCATGGAGACGCAGTGGACCAGCCAGACGGCGCGCATGCGGGACATCGATGTCGTCTTCGTCTCGCTGTACCTAGTCACGGGACTCGGCCTGCAAGGGGAGAACACCACCATCCTCGCAGAGGTGGCAGGGCACGTGCGCTCTCAGGGCAAGCCGTACGTCATCGCGGGCGACTGGAACATGGAGATAGACGAGGTGGCGGAGAGTGGCATTCAGACTTACCTGCACGGCGTCTTCCGAGCTGCTCCGGAGGAGGCTCCTGGCGGAGCCAGGACGATTGATTTCTGTCTGGTTTCTGATGCTCTCAGCACAATTCTCACACTCTCGTGGGACAATTTTTCCCCTTGGGCCCTTCCGCACACGGGGCTTCTTGGGACTCTAGACTGTTGTAGGTTTCAGCAGCTGCACTGGGTCCTCACACAGCCTCCGCCTCTGGTTAGAGCCCAGGGCCCAGATCTTCCTTGGGAGACCCATTTACAGAGAGTGGGGGCCCCTCGTCCAGCGCGGCATGGGGATCGACCAGTGGCAGCAGGTTCCAGGCCAGGTGCGTGGCCTAGGCAAGTCGTATATGCAGTTTTGCCTGGCAGCTGAATCGTTCCAAACAAATAGGGGCCCTTCCAGTAGTTTCAGTGAAGCTGACATGCACAGAGGATTTCACATTGATGTGCAGCAGGTTCCCCTGGTCGGGACAAAGCCACAATGATGGCTTGCGGGAGCGTCCAACCTCTCAGTCTGGTCGGCCTTGCACACGCGCCTCAGCGCCTGGGTCGGACTTGTCAGGAAGTCCAAGCCCGTAGGAAAAGCAGTAGCTGAATTCAAATCTGCTTTGGCCAGAGTTCAGAAGCTGCCGAGGCTTCTAGAAGAGAGGAAGGAGGAAGAGGTGTTCCATGCCCTGGGCCTGCTTAGGGGTCAGGCATCCAGGGAGACCCTGGAGGATGGCCACAGGAAGCTTTTTCTGATTCTGAGGCGAGTTGAAGCCTACTTCACTCGGCAATCATCCAGGGGATTTAAGGACTGGCTGCGCCATTCCCTCACTCAGGGGAGCGAGGCCATCCACTTTCACACCAAGACTTGGGGCGTGGAGGCGCCGAGCCTCAGCCTTGAGCGCGACCCGAATGGCAGAGTTTTGCACGACCCCACCGAGTCCCTTGCGTCAAAAGCGGAACTCTGGGGAGGGCTTTGGCTTTCTGGTCCGAGGGAAACTGAGCCCTCTTGGTGGGAAGATGTTCGGGCCAGGGCTTCTCGTGATGCCCAGTCGCGGGAACCCCTCTCCAGTCACCAAGTTGCGCATGCTCTCAAATGTTTCAAACCTGTTGTTGGGCAGGGAGCTGACTTCCAGAACCCGCGCGGTTGGTTGCGGCGCCCACCCGAGGCCCTCCAAGAGCTTGTAGATCTCATCGGGATAGTAGAAGCCGAGCTCGCCTGGCCTCCCCAGGTCAGGCTCATCATCGTCCAGCTAATATTTAAAAGTGTAGTTGCAGACAAACCGATAGCGCTAACCCAGGGCCTTTACCGAGTCTGGGGCAGAGCGCGTCGGCAAGACATATCGAACTGGACGGTGGAGCGGGCTCAGTATTGGGATCGGGCGGCGAAGGATTTTTCGGCTCTGCGAGCTGCCATACTTCGGCAGACCCAGTGTGAGATCGCAACGGCGATGGGTTGCAGCTGGATCCCGATCCGTTGGGACCTCGAGAAATTCTATGACCATGTAGATTTGCGTTCTGTAGTAGACATAACAGCTGGCGTGGGCGACCCTCTCATGCCCTTGTTCCTGGCCTTAGATATGCGCAGGGCCCCGCGACGCCTTCGTGCTTCAGGTGCCATCCCCCAGGCTTTGCGCCCATCCAGGAGCCTCCTGGCAGGCTGCCCCCAGAGCGTTGACATCTCGAAAGTCGCTCTCTGGGATATCCTGGAGGGCGCCCATGCCCGTGTTCGACCCCTGGCCCTGGAGACCTGGGTGGGTGACCTGAGTCAGCGACACATAGGCAAGGCTGAGGTTATTGTGAAACAGGCTGTTGGGGCTAGTGGTGGCCTAGGCACTGCCCTAATCAATTCAGGTTTCAAGATTTCGGCCAAAAGCCATGTCCGTTCCAACCCCCCTGCCCTGGCCAAGGAGGTCCTCGCAGATTTGGCTCGGCGCGGTTTCTCGCTGAAGGGGGGCGCAACGGGCAAGGACCTTGGCATTGGCACTGTAGGAGTGAGACGCTCAGTAGCAGTACGCAAGCAGCGGTTCCAGTCAGCCAGCCATCGAGCGAGCATGATTAAACGAGTTGTGAAGACGGACCGTCGCTGTAGGATGTTTGCACGGACTGGGTGGACAGCCCGGGCTCCGACCCTGACCTTAAAGGCCAGAGCGGCCATGGCGGGCATGGTGGGGAGGAGAGAAGGGGGGGGTGCTACCACTGTTCTGCGTCGTGCTTTCCAGGACCCCAACCATGACCCCATGATCTCGACCAGAATGCGAGTTCTGAAGGAGTGGATTCACTTGCTTCCGAGCCTGCAGGAGGCTAATCAGCATGGTCTCCGCAAAGCGTGGGGACAAGAGCTAGCCCGACTGCAGAACCCTGCCACGCGCTGGAAGCGAGTGTCAGGCTTTGCGACCGCCACTGCTGCCTGCCTGCTGGAAGCAGGCTGGACGCCGCAGGATCCCACCACCTGGATTGGAACGGATGGTGAGGTTTTCCATGTGCTCGCCTGTGGCCCAGAACGTCTCACGGCTGACTTTCTGGAGGCGTTTGATGTTCTCGCATGGAAAAAAAGCCAGCGAACATTATCATGGCAGTTTGTGCCGCTTCGGAGGTTGAACAAACTTAGAGCCTCCGGAGCCTACGACAAGGCTGGAGTTTTAGAAATGATGTTGTCGGGGGCCCTGTGGCCCGCCTCGCGGCGTTTTGGGGATGAGGCTAGGAGGCCCTTCCCGAGGCCCCAGGCCCCCGATGGAGCTCCTCTCCCCTCCGATCCTCCGCGAGCCTCGCTTGGCTTATACGAGGGGGAATGCGACGTCGATGCGATGCTAGATGAGGCGTCGCACGCAGCAGACGAATTGCAACTTTAAGAGGGCTTGCACTGTGGCTTGTGTGATGACGAGCCCATCCTTGGGCCCAACCCAGTCTGGCCATCCCCTTCCTGCCCTCGGTGTGGAGCGCCTCAAGAGACCCTTCTCCGCCAGCTCTGGAGTTGCCCTCTGAATGACCCCATCCCAGGTTTCAACGCTTCTTTGAGGAGGCAGGCGGAAGCTGGGTCGGGAGACGCCCCGTCTTTCTGGCTCCGAGGTCTGCCCCCCCTGGCCTGGGCGCACCAGCACGTGTGTGTCCCGATCCAGGGGGAAGAGAAGCTCTCGGACCAGCTCGAGGCTAATTAATCCTCATGAGCTTGATCCGGGGTGTGTGATCGGGTCGGACGGGGCGGGGGGCGAGGAGGGTTCGGATCCTCGGCTGAGGAGACGCGGCTGGGGCTTTGCCATCTTGCGAGGCGCCCAGCACGTAGCGTGGGGGCTTGGCCCTCTGCCGTGTGATAACCAGACAGTGCCTGCAGCTGAACTGCATGCTACCACTCGCGCGGCCCAGCTCACCACAGGCACTATAGAGTGCGCGATAGATAATGATGGTGTCGCGCGGGGAATTCGTGCAGGGCCCCGTTTCAAGCACAAAAATATGATTTCGATGTGGAAGGACCTCTGGCGCGCTGTTGGTGTTCGTCCGATCACAGTGCACAAGATCCGATCTCACCTTTCTCACGAGGATGCAGTCACCCTAGGCTTCGACCCAGTCCACTGGCAGGCAAATCGCCTGGCGGATAAGGCTGCAGAGAAAGGAGCTGAGATGGCCCAGATCCCGTTTCATGCAAGGCGCCAGGTAGCAGAATCTGATAATTTGTGCCACAAAATTCTCGGCTCCATCTTGGCGGTGTCTACGGCCCTAGTTCAGCAGGCCCCCAACCTTTACGGAGCAGCGTCTAAGGGCAACCGCAAGGAGGGGGCTAAGAGTTCCCTTGCTGCTTTGCGTCAGGAAAAGGAATCGCAGCTGGCCCTCCTCGTCTCTCAGTCGTCTCACGTCGTGGAGCAGAGGGCGCGAGTTTCCCCTGGCGCTGCACTGTGTGTTTTCAGTCCGATGGAGGCGAGCGAGAGGCTTTCCTTCGGTCGCCCTGACCAGGCCAGCCCACCACCATCCACCCCTCCCATAGGCTGGAAGCTTATAGGGGCGTGCATTGGTGCCAGCTCTGTGGAGGGCCAGGGGTTCCCTCAAGAGGCAAATTGCTGAAATTGGTGCGAACGTGCGTACCTGGCCTCACAGACCATGGGAGGAGGGTGGGGAGGGCTCTGATGGCTGGGAAACTTCCTCCTGATCTTAAGGCTTGGCCTGAATTATCAGAAGCCTGGGTCCACCTCCTGTCGCGGCCTCAGGTTCCAGATATCCCCCCTGGTTCCTGAGGTGACAAATGTGGATGGAGGTGGCCCAGGATTTTCTTTCTCCAGAGGGGTACCTCAATGGACTCATCCCCCAAGGCAGGCAAGAGGCAAGAGGGGGGGGAGGAGGAGCAGCAGCAGCAGTGGACACAGGGGGCGGGGTCTCCTCGGCGGCAGCGCCCGCGGCGGGGCGCAGCGGAGGGCCGAGGTCCTCAGACGACGGACTCGGGGAGGCCGAAATCCACTTCGCGGGGCTCGGCGGAGTCGGCGTCGATGAGGACGGCGTCGCCGTGGCCGTCCGCGACGGCAGGGCCGGAGGTGCCACTGTAGTCGCGGCCGTCGTGGACGGCAGGGTTGGGGGCTGCAGCCGTGGAAGCATCCAGTCCACGATGCGCAGCTCGAGTGTCAGGGCGGGCGGCCGCTGCCGTCGCTCTGGCGACATTACCTCCCAAGTCGAGTCGGTCCAGAGCAGCACGCCGCGCTTGGGCGCGGGCAGAGTAGCTTCCGCGCCAACCGCCAGGGGAGTTCTTCAACTCCAAGAAAATGTAACAGGACAAACACAATCGTCGAGTGGTGGACCATAGCGATCTCTCATTCATGTCCTCCGTTGCATACGCGTCCTCGCCTCCTCGGCCCAGCCTCTCCAGGGCCGCGCCGCGCGCAAACGAGCGAGGCAGGCACACATGATGTTGAAATCGCACACAAAGTAAATAGTGTTGAATCGCATCTTCAGCGTCGCAACCAAAGACGGACTTGGCACGCTCTGAATGCACACGCATACGCGAGGAGGCATGCCATCCACCTGCCAATGAGCGAACCACAATCCATCGCCAGGATGGAGACACGCGCATCAGGAAGGCCCGCAATCGCAACCATCGGAAAACGCAAGCAGCGGGGCGTGACGCACTCACCGCACCACTTCATGAGGCGCCTGTGGATGGCCTGATGAAACTTGTCGGGGAAGCGCAGGATAGTGGCTCGACGAAGGAAGCTCCGTTGAGGATGTGGCCGTCGACCAGCCTGGAGAGCATCATCGGCCTCCCCGCGGGCGATCGTCGCAGCTCTTGACACCGTAGAACTGGAACTCGAAGGCAGCATCGGCGCACCACCCTCGTTCAGGGCAGCATACCGCTGAACTATGGCCGTCGGTTCCTTCCAGAAGGAAGGCGACCAGTGCCCCGACGCGAATGCAGGGAGGGGGCGGTGCTCCACCGCCACGGCGCCCAATAATTCCAGATAGCACTGCCGGCCCTCAATCGCGTAGTTGGCCATGCGCCACGTCGCGGCAACGCTGCACAGCTTCAGAGAGGCCGGCGACGGGGTGGTCACCCAAGACGCCACTGCGAAGATGTCCTGAAGCCTGAACGCATTTGGGGGCACACGGAAGACACGATGTCGCCCACTCGCGTCTCAATACTGCATTGGGGAGCCAGAAAAACTGCGCGAGGTAGCTCAAGACCGCGACGCAGGAAGACTGATACAGGCGCGCCAACGCGTCCGTCGGAGCCCCCGTCAACGATAAAGCAAACAGGCGATCCCACCACTTCGGAGCCGCCTTCATCCACTGCATATCATTGGCATCACCTGGCCCAAGATGCGCACCGAGATACACCCCAACATCCGCAGCGCGGAAGTCCTGCCATGAGGGAATCTCCCGTTGGACGAAGAAACGAAGTTCAGCGCGGACCTGATCATCTAATTCGGCCCACAGCGGAATGCTGACACACTTGGAAGCGTTGATGGAGAGGCGGCCGTACATGTCCGCGTAGTGAAAGATCTGGCTGGCGAGTAGAAGGCAGAAGTCGATGATGATTCAGATGAACGCCCACGTCATCAGCGCAGGCGGCTGCCGTGCCAAGCTGCCTCGGCGACCGCGCGGAGAATGACATCCATGGCGATGGCCCAGACGGCTCCCGAAACGGACAGCCCTGCGCAACTCCAGAGCGCATGTTGCGCACGAAACGGAAGCCCCCCTCCAGCGCGACCATGGCCTGCCCGCCGTCGTAGAAAGCGCGGACACCGTTGATAAAGCCGCCCTCGCAACGGAAGTTGCTCAGCGCTGCGAATAGCCACTGGCGGCCTAGCGACGGAAAAGCCGCCGCGATGTCGAAGAGGACCTGCACGGGGCAATCCGAGCCGGCTGAGGGCGACCATCCAGCCGCGCGCCCCAGCGTGTCCATAGTTACGATATGTTGCAGAAGTTGCGGCCTCGAATGAACCCTAGCTGAAGCATGTGCGCATGCTGTTCCAAGGTGTATCTCGTCTGCTCATTGAGGGACGCTGCGGAGATCTTGGAGTCGGTGTTCTTCCTGGAGATCGGACGAAGCGCGCCTGCCGTCCGCGCGCATGTCGCGCTATCCATCTCCTCGGAGCCCTTCGGGATGGAGGAGAACAGGGCGTCGTTGAAAGAAGGGCGCCGTGCCAGTCTCCATCGCTTGCCACGCGACGTCCCCCAGCACGTCCAGCGCACCCGGCGTCGAAGACCAGGCACGATACGGGAGTCGATCCGGACCTGGGGCAGAGGCTCGAGCACGCCGAGCGACTCGCTTGAAGGCCGCAGCAACAGGTAGGACCAGGGCAAGAGGATCAAAAGGCGGTGGAGCACGCAGTCGAACGAAGCGACGCAATCCGACCTCGTCGACAGGCTCGGCTGCAAAGATCGGGAGCCAATGCTTCTGCAGCTCGTCTAACGTGCCCTGAGGTGTCTTGACGATGGCGTCTGAGTCAGGAGTGCGAATGCCCACCAGCGCGAGGACCCTAGCAAATGGGGCCCACGCTCTGGCTCGACGCTGTAAAATTCTGGCTTGCTTCTGTTGATCCTCGGCTTCAGGAGATCGCTTGGCGAGGGCAGCACGACGAGCAGAGGCTTGCGCGCGCCCCTTCAACTCGGCCAAGTGCCGGCGGCGGGCAAGGCGAGACATCTCAGCAAACTCCCCCTCCGAGCGCAGGGAGACGATGTCACTCGCGATGTCCAAGGAACCGAGCTCCAAGCACGTTGAAAGATCCAGGCGCCCGCCATCTCAAAGTCCCGACGCCGCACAGCACGGGGGATCGATCGCATGGCCAACAGCTTGACCTCGTCAGAAGACTGAAAACGCCGCCCCCCAGGAAGCTGGAGCAGATGATTGCGCGTGGGCCTGGCTGCCTCCACCACGCTTGACTTCGCCGCCACAAGATCGAAGGGGTCGCTTCCTCGGTCCGAGAGCAGGACCTGAGGTGCTCGAAGAACTGCTGGTAGAGCGGCGCATGGAGCAGGAGGTCAGGCATCGGCTGAATCTCAGTTGCTTTGGGCTTGGCCACGGCAATGGTAAACCCCGAGATGGCACGGTCACTAAGTCGGCCACTAAGCAGCGCGGGTTCCGATGGGACAACCAGCTTCAGTGAGAGGTTGGGAATCGCATGTGGTGGAAGACTCGTGAAAACCCTATCGGTGCGAGTTTGTCGCAAGGTATGAGGATCAAACAGCGTGGGCTCCCCAGTCGTAACTTCTGCGACCATACCAAAGAGCCACCGCCAGAAGGACTGCTGAAAGGCATCTCCACGAACCGTGGGCAACTGAATGGGGGCAGGCGTGACAAAGGAAGAAGCTGGCTCGTCGTGAATATTGAAGTCACCCATCACCGCGAAAAGCCTCGCTTCGTGCAGCCGACGCCCAGGAAGCGCGATTTCTCCACCGACTGGCGATACTCGCCCGCTGGGCATTGGGACGTTCATGACAACCACGATGCACTTCGAGGCATCGAAGACTCCTGCCACCTGCACGCGGCCGATCGCCAAAAAAGAGTGGACGACGGTCAGGTCGGCGCTGACGGAGCGGTCGCATTCGTCGGGGGAGGTCGGCGCCCACGTCGCAGAGACAGCAGGGGAACGCCGACGAGGGGCACTTTCTGGAACTCAAGGGATACTGATCCGCGACCCGGAAGACGAAGTGGAGGAGGAAGAGGAGCACGGAGATGAAGAGGGCGCGCCGGAACATGGGACCCCACTCGCAGAAGTGCGCGAGGAGGAACTGGAGGCACCAGACGACTCTTTCGAAGAACAGGCCGACGCCTCCTCATCAGGATCTGCGACAATGACGGGCTGGCCGTTCGCGTCCGTCCTCGGGATCAGCATGGCAGCCCCGCCTGTGTTGCCAACGCCAACTCCGCTGTATATGACGCGGTACTGGTAGGGCAGGGCACCAGCAACACTGCAAAGCCGAGGACCAGACCCATGCATTTCCTGAAGAAGAACAACATAGTTCATGCGCAAGTTGGGCTTCAGCTATTCAATATTACGCTTCCTCTTCCGACCGTTGATCGTGAGAAAACCTCCTGCGTTGCACGAGGTAAACTTGAACTGAAAGGGCGATGGGGCCGCTACCCGTGATGTTACCCCCAAGACACTCCTCTGTCCTCGGCGAAGAAGTTGGCAAAAGCCCGCTCGATGGCGGTCGTGTCAACGCGTAGTTTCGTAGCCTGAGCATAGTTCCAGACGGCTTTAGCTTCGATGCTGGCTGCCGCACCGATATCCAGGCGGACTAAAGGCACACCAACAGCACATACACGACCTGTTGCTTGAAGGGGCGAAAGTCCACATCGTTCCTTGTTTCCTTGAGCAGCAGGTGGAGGCGTCTGGTTTGGATCTCTTTCCTGATCTGTCGCGCGTTCCGATTTGTCGATACATGCAAGGGGGCCGTCTGTCCTGCCACTGATGCAGATGAAAATTGGCGCCAGCTACCACCTGAGAGCTCGAGGGCCCGCACGAGGGCCACCGCCCTCGGAGATACCACAGCAGAACCGCCAAGAAGACGAAGAGTAAGCCGCTTCGCTGGAGCGTCACCAAGTAACGCGGCGCAAGCGAGGTCGACGCCAGCATCCCTGAACCAACGCAGAAGGGACTGTTGGACCATCTGTGGGGCCACAAGGTCGGGAGCACCGATAGAGAAAATCGCGGGGCCAGGCGCTCTGTCGAAGCCGGCCTCTGAGATGATGTCGGGGACCGCAGTCTGCGCCTCCGCGAGAGCAAGCGCCCGCTGGAACGTCGCGATGGCCTCCTTGTTCTCGGACTGGACGGCTTCTGATGCGTGTAGAGGTGTTTGGGCTGTGAAATCTCGCTCTCGGTGGCATCGACACGCGTAGCCACTGCAGCTTGCTCAGCATGAATAGCTTGGGCGACTGTGAGAGCCGTCGAGCGCTTGAACTACGCCATGGCGGCGTCCACATGCGCAGTGAGCTGCTGGTAGAGGGACTGGTGGATCGCCTCGACCGAGCCAGGAGCGGGGGTCGCCGCTGGTGCATCTGTGGGAGCAGCTGCTGTGGGAGACGAAGCAATTGGTGTGACAGTGCCTGCATACCATGGGTCAGCACGATGTAGCAGGTCCTCAGGCTGAGTAGGGAAGGCCTCCAAGTCCCGAGCAATATTAGCCAGCTGCGAGTGCGAGAGTGAGGGGAGGGGCGCCGCTGCTCCTCTAAGGCGAGGTGGCGGTCATCCAGCTGGCCCACTCGGTCGAAGAGGAAGGCGATCATCACGTCGCTCATCACGTCGTCGTTCTCTGTCAGCTCGCCGGTCCTGGTGAACGCGGTCACGTCGATTACGCTCTCGATCCCTGTCGTAGTCCTGCGGTTGTCGACGTTCTCTCCGTGAGCCCCCACTTCGTTGAAGCTCTGGATTTGTCGTTGTCCGAGTCCGTGCCTGACATGAAGAGGAGACGTCCACCAACGGGAAATGCTCCAGGATGCACGCAAATATGAACACGCAGCTGAGCGCGATGGATATGGAGGGGTGCCAGCTCACCCGTGGATGTGGCTGGAAAGTCGCATGGTCTGGCCGCGGACTAGCGGTATCCCTTCCCCGCTTGCGCAAAGCGGACATCTTGAGCCGAAATGGCTACGGAGGAGGAGGAGGAGCAGGAGGACGAAGAGGACGAGGAGGAGGAGGAAGAGGAGAGGGAAAAGAAGGCAATAGTTGGAGGATGTCTCGAGCGAGACGGTATGGTTTCAACAAAACTGTTGAAAACCCATGGCTGTTTCAAGCATTTCGCCTTCGAGTGCCAGTCCGAATGCAAAGTTTGGAGGATTCGAGCGAAACTCTTCGGTTTCCACAAAACTGTTGAAAACACATGGGTGTTTCAATACGTTCGCTTCGTGGGCCATCTTGGAGGTCATCCCAGATCGCTCCGAAAAGACTATGTGTTCGAGGATGTCTCAGGCGAAACGCCCATGTGTGGATGTCCGCGAATTAGACCAATGATTTCAACATCCCCATTGTCCGAGGATGTCTCGAGCGAAACGCCCATTTTGAACATAAAACGTCTTAAACGAGAACCTCACAAATCTCGAGTTTGTGAGGACGTCTCAAGCGAAACGCTCATGTTGGGAACCGTTCTTGACATGAACGGGAAGCGCGTGAAATCAAAGAGCTTGGCAAGAACGTGCACCAACATCAAGGTCGCATGTCGCGTAGGCGCTCTTCCCGAACGTCCACAATGAGTACCAGGTGGACTTCGCTATCCGCGCAAAATCATACCTACCGCTGACCCCGAACGTCCGCAAAAGAACCAGATGGACTTCACGAGCCGCGCAAATTCCGACGTGCCGCTCACCCCGAATGTCCACAAAGGATACCAAATTGAATTCACCATCCGCGCATCTTCAGTCACCGCTCACCGCGAACGCCCACAAAATATACCAGGTGGAGTTCAGTACCTGCGCAACGTTAGACGTCGCTCTTACCCCGAACTCCCACAAAAAATAGCAGGTGGAGTTCACTTTCCGCACGAGTTCAAAAACATGGTGGGGGATGTCTCGAGCGAAACGCTCTGGTGTTTTACAAACATGATGGAAGCATATAAGTGTTTCAATCATTCGCCTTTGAGGGCCTGCCCGAAGGCATTGTGTATGGGGATGTGTCGAGCGAAACGATGATAGTTAAACGGCAGTGCTAAAAACACGTTGGTTTTCCTATATGTTCGCGTCTTGGGCCATCTTGGAGGTCATCCGAGATCGCTCCGAAAAGATTCCTTCCAAGAGCTCTGTCCGCATCTCATTGATTCAAGGATGTCTCAGGCGAAACGCCCATGTTCGAGGATCCGAAAATTAGGCGAGCGATGTCAAGATCTCCCTTGCTGGAGAATGGTTCGGGCGAAACGCCCATGTTCAACGAAAGGCATCTTAAGATACGACCCCAAACTTCACGCTGTTGCGAGGATGTCTCGGTCGAAACCGCTATTTGGGGGAAACACAACAAATATCAGGTGGAGTTCACGTTCCGCGCGAGTTCAAATTTGTTTGGAGGATGTCTCGAGCGAAACGCTCTGTGTTTAGCAAAATGGTTGAACACCCATCGGTGTTTCAATAAGTTCGCCTTCGATGACCTGTCCGAATGCAGTATTTGGAGGATGCCTCGAACGAAACGCTCATGTTTTAATCCAACTGTTAAACAAACCAGTGGTTTCCCAATAATGTCGCGTCCTGGGCAGTTTCGGAGGTCATCCGAGATCGCTCCGAAAAGATGTCTTACTAGAGCTCTTGCCGCATCCCATTGTTTCGAGAGTGTCCCAGGCGAAACTCCCATGTTCGAGGATCCGAAGATTAGGCGAGCGATTTCAAGATCTTCATGTTTGGAGGATGTCTCGGGCGAAACGCCCATGTTTAGCAAACGACGTCTTAAGAGACGACCCCAAACTTCACGATGCTGCGAGGATGTCTCAAGCGAAATCGCTAGTTTGGGGAACCTTTCATGACATGAACGGGAAGCGCGTGAAAGGGAAGAGTTGCGCAAGAACTTGCAGCATCATCGCGATCAAATCTAATATAGGCAAGCTCTTCGAACGCTCACAAAGGGTACGTATGGAGACGCGCCCCCCGAACGTTCACAAACATGTTCCTGCGTATCCTCCTCACTCTTCCGCGTGAGGAGGACGACGGCGAAGACGACTACCAGTTGAGGGGGGGAGGAGAAGGAGGCGGAGGAGGAGGAGAAACAGCAGCATCAGCTGCAGCAGCATCAGTGGAGGGGGCGGAGGACGAAATGGCCGTTTCGCCTGAGACATTCTCTGAAAACCTGGGTGTAGGAAATGTTGTTTTCAAGCATTTTTCAAAGCGATCTCGGATGAACTCCAAGATGGCCGATGAAGGCGAAATTGTTGAAACATCAATGGATGTTCACCATGTTTGTTAAAGCACTAGCGTTTCGCTTACGACATCCCACAAACATTGCCCTCGGGGAGTCCTCGATACCATCAAGTGTCCTCCTCATCCTCCTATTGTTTCCTTTTTGGAGTTCGCGCTGTCTTGACTGTTTTTTGTTTTTACCGCGGGGTAGCATGGTTAGCTTTAAAAACAATTGGTCGCCACCAGGCCCCAAAGGCCCACGGGGCATGCAATCCAACCTTCCTTATCGGATGTTGAATAGCCCGGGAAACCTCAGAAGGATCAGGAGATGTCCAATCCAACCTTCCTTATCGGAATGTGTCATCTTCTTCGCGCGTGGGAGTGAGAAGGAGAAGGCAATTGTTGGATGATGTCTCGAGCGAGGCGCTATTGCTTTAACACAAAAGTTGAAAACCCATGGTTGTTTCAACAATGTCGCCTTCGATTGCCAGTCCGAATGCAATGTGTGGAGGATGTATCGAGCGAAACGCTCATGAGTCAACAAAACTGTTTATGTGCATATATGTATATATATACATAGATATACAAATATACAAACATACAGATATGCATATGTACAACTATACATAAGTATAACAATAATTAAGGGGGGAGGGGGGAAAAAACAACAAAAAAAAAATGTTTCAATAATTGCGCGTCCTGAACCATCTTGGAGGTCATCCGAGATCGCTCCGAAAAGATGCCTCACTAGAGCTCTTGGCGCATCCCATGTGGTCGAGGATGTCTCAGGCGAAACTCCTATTTTCGGAGATCCGAAAATTAGGCGAACGATTTCAAGATCTCCACGTTTGCCGGATGTCTCGGGCGAAACGCCCATGTTTAGCAACATACGTCTTAAGATACGACCCCCAACTTCCCGATTTGGCGAGAATGTCTCGAGCGAAACGCTCATGTTGGGAACCTTCTTCTTGACATGAACGGGAAGCGCGTGAAATCAAAAAGCTTGGCAAGAACGTGCACCAGCATCAAGGTCGCATGTCGCGTAGGCGCTCTTCCCGAACGTCCACAATGAGTACCAGGTGGATTTCGCTATCCGCGCAAATTCATACGCACCGCTGACCCCGAACGTCCGCAAAATAACCAGATGGACTTCACGAGCCGCACAAAGTCCGACGTGCCGCTCGCCCCGAACGTTCACCCCCCCCCCAAAAAAAAAAAACGCGCAACTTCACTCACCGCTCACCGCGAACACCCACAAAATATACCGATTGGAGTTCACTGCCCGCGCGAGTTTAGACGTTGTTCCGACCCCGAACGCCCACAAAAGATATCAGGTGGAGTTCACTTACCGCGCGAGTTCAGAAATTGTTGGAGGATGTCTCGAGCGAAACGCGATGGTTTTAACAAAACGGTTGAAAACCCATTGTTGTTTCAATAATGTCGCATTCGAGGACCCGTCCGAAGGCAATGTTTGGAGGATGTCTCGAGCGAAACGCTGATGTTTCAACGAAAGTGTTCAAACCACATCGGTTTGTCAGTACTTTCGCGTCTTGGGCCATCTTGGAGGCCATCCGAGATCGCCCCGAAAATATGCCTTACAAGACCTCTGTCGGCATCCAATTGTTTCGAGGATGTCTCGGGCGAAACTCCCAGTTTCGAGGATCCAAAAATTAGGCGAGCGATTTCAAGACCTTCATGTTTGGAGGATGTCTCTGGCAAAACGCCCACGTTTAGCAAAATACGTCTTATGATGCAACCCCCAACTTCAACATGTGGCAAAGATTTCTCCAGCGAAACGCTCGTTTGGGGAACATGTCTTGACATTGACGGGAAGCGCGTGAAATCAAGGAGCTCGGCAAGAGAGCGCACCAACATGAAGTCCGCATGTCGCGTAGGCGATCTGCCCGAACGCCCACGGGGGATCGAGGCCGATCTTCTTCATGTGGTGCACGGCGAGCGGGGCAGAGGCGCACCTGGGCGCATTCGTCAGCCACTGAAGCCCCTCGCGAGGCCTGGCGCACACAAACTTGCTCGTCTCGCAGCACTGGGAGACGCGAGAGAGGACAAGGAAGGCGAACGCGCAGTCGGCAGAGAGGGAGAGGGAGAGGCCATGCTCGAGACCCTCGACGCACGCGCATCGCTCGAACAGCTCCTGAGCGAGCGAGCACCAGCTCGTGGAGCACCCACTGGGGCCGGCGACCACGTCGAGATATGGCCGGCCCACTGGGCCCAAAACTAAACTCTGCTATGTTCTTCTTGGGGGCACTGCGCGTGAACAGTTGAACTGAGGTTTCCTCGTCAGGAACGCGTACCATGGTCTGGCAGTTCTCGAGATTCAGGACCAGGCCCGTCCACTGGCACGCCAGCAAAAGCTCTTTCACGACAATCGGGGGCACGGCCAAAAGGTTTCTAGCAACGAACGCCGCGTCGCCTGCACAGCGCGGCAAGATGAATCCGCGCGATTGCTGGCACCTTTTACACTTTGACCGCGACTGGGTGGAGGACAATGGCGAACAGCACCCCGCTCATAGGGCATCCTTGTTTCGCGCCCCGGGAAGCCCCGATGCCGAAACCCGAAGCTCGAGGAAAAGGCGCCAGATCCGGGCACGCAGCGCGAATTCGCGACGCGGACGCGCACTGGCAAGCCTAACCTGTCAAGCACAGCTGCGCGATCCAATCGTGGAAAACCGGCGGGGGCGCCCGTTGAAAGTCGAACAGCGTGGCGCCGCTGTTCTTTAGCCCGCGCAAGTCGCCCCAAAAGTGGTAGCGGGCATCGAATTCCACGAGATGGTCGACGCGAGCAGTCGACGGCGTCAGCGGCAACAGCGGCAACGGCGTGCAGCGGCGAAGCGACGGCAGCCGAAACGATGTTGTTTTCGGCGTTGCTTAAGGATAGCGGCCCAGCGACACTCGGAGGCCCTGCCTCAGCATCACTTCCAGGGAGAGACAGAGAGAGAGCCTTTCGGAAGACAGATCATCTTACAATAGTTTAAAGTGTGGTCGAGCCGATTTCCCGCCATCAGGTGGGTGCACAGGTTACACGGCACGTCGTTGCCCAGGGAACCGATGGCTTTCCACCCGGAGTTTCTGACCCCATCGAGACCGGGAGTCCGAGTCCCTTTTACGCCGGGCAAGATGGACGAAATCACCTTCACTCTAAAACCAAACATGGTAAATATGTGCGCCACTAACAAATTGACCCCCGAAGCTGCGCGCAGGCGAGAGGCGCTCAAGCAGCGGCGACAGGTTCGCATCTGGATGCGAAGTGTCGGTGGGAACCTCCCCCCGATACTCGGCGAGCAGCTCGGCCATCTTATCTGGCTCGGTGGCGCGCGCCCCCCTGGCTCCACCACGGCAGCAAGATGGGCGCGAGGGCGGGCCCGTGCCCGAGCAGCAGCGAGCCTGCGGACACGCGCGAGATGAGAATCCTACTGGGCACTGGAATAATCATGACCATTCCGAACAGCGTTTCTCCCCTGGCGAACTCCTGAAGCATCATCTGCCGAAACCGCTTAGGGGAGCCAGGCGCATCAGTCCAAACCGCCAGTTGCGCGTCGCAATACTCTGGAAGCTCCGAGAAACCAGAGACGGCCCGGCAGGCCAGACGACGGCGGCCCCACGGCGGGCCCTCTTTGGATGGGTCACATACGGCCCCAAACTCTGCAACGCGATATTTGACCTCCCTGGCAACGGCATGCATGGGGATCTTCGCCTCGAGCAGGGCCGCGGGCGGGTCGAGGCTGATCCCGTTGGCCTCCACCAACGAGTCGAAGCTGGCACGAAACTGGGCTCGCCTAGAAATCCATTCTGGGATAGGAGGAAAAGGGATATCACCCCTACCCGCGTTAGCACCTTGGAACGACAAGGGCGATGAAGGGGGCGACGCGCTAGACGCACGGGCACGTGACCCGATGGAACAGCATGATCGGAAATATCTCAGCCGGCGGCGGAGATCGGGTTGAAGTCGAGGTCGACGGGGGTCGGCAGGCTAGCGAGCATTCTGTCTAGTCGAGCACAGCTTGGAAGCGTACGAACGTTAGCGCGACGCGTGTAGCGCGGCTGGTCAACTCCGACATATGAAGGGAAAGATCGCATCGACATGCTTAGCGACCCTAGAGAACGAAGCGAGCGTTTCTCCCGAACCCACGACATATCAGCTTTCACCCGCCATCGAGAAGTCAAAGTCACCAGCGAGGAAGGATGTGGCGAGAAGACCGGGGGACAAGCGAGTGCGTGAAGAAAAAAGTACAGCCTTGGTGAGAGCCCCGCTCCAGTCTGTCACGAGATGCAAGTTGGCGATCTGGAATCGCCCACGCCGCCCCCATAGCGACACTACATGAACACGGCCGTCGACCGCAGGAACCTCGGAATGCCCTGAGAAGAGGTCGAAGAAGGAGGCCTTAATGACGGTCACCGCACCTCCTGCACCCTCGGTCTCCGAGAAGAACCCAAAAACGTGAACTCCGGGAAGTTCGCTGCTGAGAGTATCCAGATCCCCGGGACACACGTGAACCTCCTGCTGACGCACAATCGCACGCTTACTAACAAGCTTACGCAGGATCTCCAATGTGGGCTTACATCGCTTCCCAGGGAAGTGGGCAGAGTAAAAGAACGCCCGGCAATTCCACGGGCATTAGCTCAGGACCTGGTCAGGAATAACGAGATCAGACGTCGTCGGTGAATCTAGATCAGCGCCAGGCTCACCCCCACCTGCAGCTGCACGGGTCTGCCCTGGAAGAACTTCCTATTGTGCGGCCTGGGCTGCGCTGATGATCTTCTCAACCTGCTGGACGGAGATGCCCCGGTCCGCGAGCTCGTCGCCCACGGGACCGAAGTTAAACTGGTCGATGCTGATCTGGCTGGCCGAGATTAGGGCCCAGATGTCGTCGCCGTTCGTGCCGAAGAGGGTGACCTTGAAGCCACTGGCTCCGAGCCTGCAGCCTTCTGATCACTTTGCCCTCTTGCCCACGAGTTCGCGCATGGGCGTGCACAACTTCGAGAACTGCCGCTGCTTGTCCATGACGCTCGCCAAAAAATCGCCACGAGCACGGAGAGGATATTGCTTACCGTTACGCGGGTCGACCCACGTCATAGAATTGGCCGCCATCTGGAGGCGGAACTCTTTGGATTTGTCCGTGGTCGGGAAGGTGATGACGCACGACAGCGCCATGCGGTGGAACTCGCCCGTCGAGCCAGCCACAATGGAGAAGTTCTGCTTGATCTGCTCATAGTGTCCACGGCGGACCTTGTCCAGCACGGGTCCGGGCCACGTGCCGATCCACATCCTGCGAGCGCCCGAGGGAGGTGTTGCACCACTCTCCGAAGTTGCCGCGCCGATGCGCCTCATTTTGAAACGGTTTGATGATTCCGTCACCGACGAGGCCGCAGTAGAGCCTCCGTCAGAAGCTTATTTCGCACGTACTCGTTGGTCCAGCTGCCAGATTGTCTCCTGCTGCGCGCTCATCTTGGCCACCAGCTCGCCGATGTGCCTGTTGGATTGCTCGGAGATCGGTGCAAGCTGCGACGTGACCTCCGCAGTCACTTTCGTGTTCGCAGTGCTGATGAACTCGTTCATCAGCTCACGCATGCTGCCAACCGTCAGCGGCGTGGTGTCTCCCGACATCCTGGCGCGGCGGAAGAATGCACTAGGTTGGCTCGGATGAGCCCTGGGAAGAGAGGTCGAAAAAATGCCCATATGGCCCTGTGCCAGCTTGAGCGAGGTTGGGAAGTTCAGGAGCAGGCCCCTTGAGCCAAAATGGCCACGGAGGAGGAGGAGCAGCAGGACGGACGGACGGACGGACGCGCAGGACGTCCCTGGAGGAGCAGCACGAGGAGGAGGAAAAGATGAAAGAAGGAAGACGGGCGTGGGAGGAGGAAAGGGGGGAGCGTGGTGACGCGTTTCGGCCACGTCTGAGGGGCCGTGCTACACCCAACGACGCGTGTAAACCCTCGGGCAGTCACCGAAGCCCCTTACCCAAACATGAACACACCGCCGACAAAGGATGGAGGAGGAGGAGGAGAAGGATGAGGAGGAGGGCGGAGGACGGTGGAGGAGGACGGCGGAGGAGGACGGAGGAGGACCGAGGACTGGGGAGGAGGAGGGCTCCTGGAGACGCTGGCGGCGGCGCCGCGCTCACGCTTGAGCGCCTCGACGTTCCTGAGGCGCGGGAGGGCGTCCAGTCTGTCGAGGAGACGGGCTCGAGGCGCGAAGACCGAAGATCCCTCAAAATCTGGGCGGTGCCTGAAAAATCGTGACGGCCTGCTCTGCGAGGTCTTCGGCCTCTGCGGGCCGTTTCCCTGCCCCGGGACCGTCAATGAACGACTCAGGTCGAGAACCTCGGGGCCCGACGTCACGAACAAAATACCGCGTTCGGAGGACCGAGGATCGAGGCCCACCACTGTGGCTCAAGCCTCTTTCGGTTCGAGCCTGTAGCCGAGCAGGCCCCAAAGCAGAGGCCCGCTTTTCAACCCGAGGAGGACGAGGAGGGAGGAGGAGAAGGGAGGAGGAGGACGAGGAGGGAGGGAGGACGAGGAGGGAGGAGGGAGGAGGGAGGAAGAGGAGGGAAGAGGGCGAGGAGGGAGGAGGGCGAGGAGGGAGGAGGGCGAGGAGGGAGGGAGGGCGAGGAGGGCGGAGGACGAGGGAGGAGGGAGGAGGGAGGCTCCCCAACCCGAAGCTCCCCAGCCGGTGCGAGAGGCCGCAGACGTTGCCCGCGGCGAGGCCCGGCAGGTGGCCCCCGTAGCCGGGGATGCTCGCCACGGCCAGGGCCTCAGGGCGCGGCCTCGAGCCGAGCGGCACCTCGCTGGGGGCGGGCGCCTCGCTGTCGACGTCTCTCGACGTCGTCGTCATCGTCGGCGTCACGGCGTCGGCGTCGGCGTCGGCGTCGGCGTCGGCGTCGGCGTCGGCGTCGGCGTCGGCGTCGGCGCCAGCGTCGGCGTCGGCGCCGTCGTCGGCGCCGTCGTCGGAGGCAGAGCGGAAAAAGGTGGCCGTCTTCGATGGCTTCTGTTGGGGGGGGGGGCCCGCCGTCACTGCGAAGTCCGCGCCGAAATCCTGCCCCGGACGCGCTCCAAAAAAAAGGTCGGGGAATCGTTTCTGCCGGTTCACACGGTCTAGGTGGGTATGGAACGAATGGGGACGAAGACTGACAGCAATTCTTGCCCATTTTGAACCAGATTTGCTGTCGGTGCCGCTGCGGGCCTTGTCCAGGTGAGGCAGACGACCACCTGCCCAACAGCGGCCGCTGTCGGTGTTGCACAATGTTTGGTGTTGGACCTCGGAAGATTTTCTCCGTACCCACGTCGGGCGTTCCGAAGCGAAGAAGGGCCAGTCCTCCAGGCGTCGCGGGGGGGTGGGGGGGGAAAACGGGCCAAGCAAAACATGTGCACGTGCCTTCTCGCTAATTTCGCCTCAGGCGCCTGAGGGATCCGCTTCAGGGCCCCAAGACAATCAAAAACGTGCACCAGGTCCATCAAGAATTGGAGGCCTGGACATTGGCACCAACACCAACACAGGGGGGGCCTACACGGAGGAAAGATTACCTTAGATTTCGGTGCTGGTGGTACTCTCTGGGCCACTTAATCAGCGAGTAGATAAACACCATCAACGAGATTTGGATCTTCTTCCCTCGGTGGAGGCGACCGCCGAGAATGGTGCTGGCGCCAACCACTAGGCCTCCGAAGGCAGCTGCCCGCGACGAACCGCCCGGCCCTAGGATTTGGACCGAGAATTCCAGGCGCGAGGGCTTCCGAGAAGACCGCGGCCTTCGAAGAAGGCCTGCCCCCTGCAGCCCGCATGCATCTCCCACACCCACCAAAACGTTTCGCGGCCCCGTAGGGAGCCCCACCTAAGGCCCAAGTGGCGCAGCCCGCATGCGTCTCCCAAACCCAGCACAGCGCTTCATGGCCCCATAGGGAGCTCAACCGAAGGTCCCAGTGGCGCAGCCCGCATGCGTCTCCCACACCCAGAAGAGCGTTTCGTGGCCCCATAGGGAGCTCCACCGAAGGTCCCAGTGGCGCAGCCCGCATGCGTCTCCCACACCCAGAATAGCGCTTCGTGGCCCTATAGGACCGAAGGTCTGAATACCACTGCCTGCACGCGTATCCCACACACACACAGAGAATTTCGTTGACGGGCCCCATAGGGAGCCCCACTGGAAGTCCCAGTGGCGCAGCCCGAATGCGTCTCCCACACCCAATACAGCGCTTCTTGGCCCCATAGTGAGTTCCACCGAGGGCCCCAGTGGCGCAGCCCGCATGCGTCCCCCACACACACACACACACACACACACACACACACACACACACACACACACACACACACACACACACACACACACACACACACACACACACACACACGGTACACCGTTTCGCGGCCCCGCAGGGAGCTCCACCGAAGGTCCAAATTGTGCAGCCCACATGCGTTTCCCCCACCCACTAGAGATTTTGTGGCCCCCTTGGGAGCTCCACCGAAGGTCCCCGTGGCGCAGCCCGCATGCGTCTCCCAAACCAAGTACAGCGCTTCGTGGCCCCATAAGGAGTTCCACGAAGGCCCCCGTGGCGCAGCCCGCACGCGTCCCCCACACCCAGAACAGCGCTCCGTGGCCCCGCAAGGAGCCCCGCCGAAGGTCCCAGTGGCGCAACCCGCATGCTTCTCCCACACACACACACACACACACACACACACACACACACACACACACACACACACACACACACCACAGCACTTCGTGGCCCACAAGGGAGCCACACCAAAGGGTGGCGCAGCCCGCATGCGTCTCCCACACCCCGTACAGCCTTTCGTGGCCACATAGTGAGCTCCACCGAAAGTCCCAGTGGCGCAGCCCGCATGCGTCTCCCACCCCCAATACAATCTCTCGTGACCCCATACGGAGCTCCACTGAAAGCCCCAATGGCACAGCCCGCATGCGCCTCCCATCCACACCCAGAACAGCGCTTCGTGGCCCCATAGGGAGCTCCACCGACGGTCCCAGTGGCGCAGCCCACATGCGTGTCCCCCACCCAATACAACGTTTCGTGGCCACGCAGGGAGATCCACCGAAGGTCCCAATTGCGCAGCCCACATGCGTCTCCCCCACCCACCACAGACTTTGTGGCCCCATAGGGAGCCCCACCGAAGGTCCCAGTGGCGCAGCCTGCATGCGTCCCCCCCACCCAGCACAGCGCCTCGTCGCCCCATAGGGAGCTCCACCGAAGGTCCCAGTTGCGCAGCCCGCATGCGCCCCCCACACCCATTACAGCGCGTCGTGGCCCCATAGGGAGCTCCACCGAGTTCCAACTGCGCAGCCTGCATGCGTCTCCAACATTTAGTACAGCGCTTCGTGGCCCCGCAGGGAACTTCACCGAAGGCCCCAATGGCGCAGCCCGCACCCACCCAGTACAGCGTTTCGCAGCCCGCATGCGCCCCCCATATCCAACACAACGCTTCGTGGCTCCATAGGGAGCTCCACCGAAGGTCCCAATGGCGCAGCCCGCATGCGTCTCCCACGCCCAATACAACCCGTCGTGGCCCCATAGGGAACTCCACCGAAGGTCCCAGTGGCGCAGCCCGCATGCGACTCCCCACACCCAGTACAGGGCTTCGTGGCCCCATAGGAAGCTCAGCCGAGTTCCACTTGATCAGCCCGCATGCGTCTCCCCCAGCCAGTACAACGCTTCGTCGCCCCATAGGGAGCTCCACCGAAGGTCCCAGTGGCGCAGACCGCATGCGTCTCCCCCACCCAATGCAGCGCTTCGTCGCCCCATAGGGAGCTCCACCGAGGGTCCCAGTGGCGCAGCCCGCATGCGTCTCCCACACCAAATACAACCCTTCGTGGCCCAAAAGGAGGTCAACCGAAGGTCCCAGTGGCGCAGCCCGCATGCGCCCCCCACACCCAGTACAGCGCTCCGTGGCCCCATAGGGAGGCCCACCGAGTTCCAACTGCGCAGCCCGCATGCGTCTCCAACATCCAGTACAGCGCTTCGTCGCTCCATAGGGAGCTCCACCGAGGGTCCCAGTGGCGCAGCCCGCACCCACCCAGTACAGCGTTTCGCAGCCCGCATGCGTCTCCCCCAGGGGCGTAGCCCGCATGCGTGTCCCACACCCAGTAGAGATTATGTGGCCCCATAGGGAGGCCCACCGAAGGTCCCAGTGGCGCAGCCCGCCTGCGTCTCCCGCACCCAGTACAGCGTTCCGTGGCCCCATAGTGAGCTCCACCGAGGGTCCCAATGGCGCAGTCCGCATGCGTCTGTCCCGCCGGGTGCCGCGTTTCATGGCCCTATGCGGGGGCTCCGCCGAAGACGATACCTAAAACTGCGGTATATGCAACTGCTTATGGTTGGATGTTTCGCTAGGCTGTCTGCACATGCGTCTGATAGATTTAAAAGTTTAGATTCTGAAATGAAATCGTACACGTTACGATTAATAATGCTCAAAGCAATGGGTTCATTTTCTGCGTCATTAACTAAAGCTGCCCACAGCTTTCCTCGTTCGTGAATGTTCTAACCCCTGCTGCGGTCTGCCGCCAGATGAATTATCGCATCCTTTCGTGATTAGCTCGATGCCACTTGCACGTAAGTGTAATATCCTCCATCGAACGCGGCTTCGCATAGTTCGCTAAACCTCACGGGGTTCAAGTTAAATCATCGGTATCGGTCTCGGGCCGTGTTTAATTCCAGGAGTGGGTCTCCTGGGTGAGCGGGTCCTGTCGCTGTTGCTGCCGCGGCCGTCATTAACCTCGCTCCGCTACCATGCAAACTCCCAAAGATGCGCACGGGAACGATTCAATGGTAATGGGATATGTGTTTTAACAGCAACCGCGCGACACGATCAGCTGACAGGTACTTGAGCCAAACGGCGCTGGTAAAATTAACCGTCCGATTCGAACGTTATGATGAGCTCCTCACCCAGTCTTTCAGCTATTCTCTAAGAGGCCCTCCTCCTCCCCCTCCTCCTCCTCCTCCTCCTGCTCCTGCTCCTGCTCCGCCTCCTCCTTTGCCCTCTTCCACTCCACTTTCTCTTGCTCCCCGGTTCCTCCGAGGGGGGGGAGGGAGGACGAAGAGAGGGCACCACGAGGGGGGAGGAGGAGCAGGACGGAGGAAGGGAGGGAGGGCAGGAGAAGCAGGAAGGAGGAGAAAGGAGGGAGAGCCGCAGGGCGCTTAGAGCACGGCGGCTACGACGCCGACGCCGATGCCAACGGAAACGCCAACGCTGCCGACGCCGCCGCCGACGCCGACGAGGACGACGACGACCCTGGGGCTCGAGTCGGACGAAAAAGGGGGATAGCAAAGGGGGATGAGCGAATCAGCTCACGCAATAGCCAGCGCAGGAGGCGACAGTGCAACGAGGAGCGCGCCCAGCGGCGGGGCCGAAACCAGCTGCACGCAATCCCCCCTTTCCCAATCCCCCCCACTTCTCGTCTGGACCGCGCGACCCCCGAAGCAAGCTCGGATATAGCTAGGACCCGGGGTAAGGGGAGCTGGCCAGTGATTGGGTCCCAAAGAACTGACCAGAGTCACCAAAAGCCAAGTCTGCCGTAGCTGGTGCTTATTCGGGTGTTAGTGGAACGGGGCGGGGGAGCCTCTCCCGGTACACATCACCAAACCAGGCACCCCGAAACCCAGTCCCGCTAGCGCCTGACAAGCGAGGCCATCGCGGCGACAACGACGATGCCCGACGGACGCGGCGACCGCGGCGGCGGCCGGTGGCGGCGCGCGGCTGCGGCGGCCCGGGGCGGCGGCGACTGCGGCGGCGGCGACCGCAGCGGCGACCGATGGAGACGCGGCCTTGGCGGCGCGCGGCTGCTCGCGCGGGCCGCGGGCGCTGGCGGGCGGGTCCTGCAGGGAAGGGCTCGGGAGCGCGGCGGGGTTGTCGCCGGAACGACAGACCCACAGGGGTTGGTCGATCAAGGGGGCGCTTCCTGCAGTGAACAGGGACACTGGTGCTGGTCTTGCGAGGGAGCGTTTC
The DNA here is from genome assembly GCA_963575745.1 of Prorocentrum cordatum. Taxonomy (NCBI): domain Eukaryota; class Dinophyceae; order Prorocentrales; family Prorocentraceae; genus Prorocentrum; species Prorocentrum cordatum. The sequence continues at coordinate 150,284 of CAUYUJ010016275.1, forward strand.
AAGTGGGGGCTACTGAGGGGGGGACCTGGGACGGGAGGTGTTGCGACATCGTGTGCCATTATTGGGTTTACTCTGGTCCTCCTCCGCCTCTGCCTTCGCCTTCGCCTCCGCCTTCTCCTCCTTCTCCTCCTCCCCCTGCTCCTCCTCCTCCTCCTCCTCCTCCTCCTCCTCCTCCTCCTGCTCCTCTGCTCAATGTCCCTGGAAGCAAAACGCTGGTCCTGGCCCTGACTGAAACACTCCAGAACTTCTGTCGCCTCCCCCTCCGACGCCACTACTTTGACATGTCGCTGGTTCCCAAAACTCTCGATCCCTTCACCTTGAACGGCTCCTCATGGCGGATCATGTTTGGCGGCCACAGGGCTCGGAGGCAGCCGCCGACGACAAGCATTTGAATATACTGCGGCGCGAGTGGTTCAAAACTGCCAGATATCTTCCAGGCATTCGTAAGTCAACCCTGGGTCTGTTCAGGATGCGTTCCGACCAGCGAGAGAACGCAATTCATGGACGCCTGCTGGGACAAGAGCGCCTGGACACGTCGGAACCGGGGGGGCCTAAAACATTTGAAGCGCTCGGGAAACCAGGGGAGGTGGGGGGGCCCGGACACCGCACTCTCTAACCGGGGGGGGGCCTTCCCCTTCCAAGGGGGGGGTGGGGTCGAACCAGGGGGGGGGGCGCGGGGTTCGAAACGGGGGGGGCCTCCCCTCAATAGAACCTTGCTGGTGCTCGATCAAGCTCGAATAGAAGCCTACTACAGCTGGATCTTACGTTAATAATGTCCGAATCGGATTCGACACAACTCCAATGGAATCCTAGCATATCTGGATCCAGCTCTGTTTGAATCGTCCCAGGGCTCGGTCCAGCTCTAATATCATCCTAATGAAGCTGGATATAACTTGACTAGTATCGCAGTCGGGATCGATCCAACTCTAATACAGTCCTAGTATCCGCCACTGTGCCGCTGGGCACGGAATCCCCTGGGGGACCCCGGTCCTCGATCATAGAGAGTCTTAAGAGGCCCGGACTCCACATTCCGAAATGTCTTGAGGCTTCCCGCATGCCCCGTGGCCCCGTCGCGGCTTCCCGCATGAATTTGTCGGGCCCAAGAGAGCCCAATAAGACAGGCCAAAAGGGCCCCAAGAGGCCCCGAAGACGGTTCCAGAGTCGCCGAACGATCGCTCCAAGACGCTCAAGGGGGCCCCCAGACGGCCCAAGAGGCCTCAAAGACGCCCCAAGAGGCATGCAAGAGGTATCCCAGGCTGGCCCTCAAAGGCCAAAATCATTGAATTTCCTGCGGCGTTTGAAAGGTTTTGGCTTTCTCGCCTTTTCGGTTTCCTGGCGCTCCCAGACGGCCCGAGAGGCCCCCAAGATCCCCCCAAGACGGCCCAAGAGGCCTACAAGAGGGCCCCAAAACGGCCCAAGAGGGCAACAAGACAGCCCAAGGGGACCCCAAGACGGTCCAAGAGGGACCCAAGACGACCCAGGAGGCCCCAAATACGGCTCCAAGAAGGGGCCCAGATGGGGGACCCGAACGGACATTTCGAGCCCTCGGCCACAAGGGGGCCCAGGAGGCCCCAAGAAGCCCCCAAGAGGCCGCCAACCCAGGCACGGTGACTGATGGGCGGAAGGCCACAAGATGGCTGGATCCAGTTCTAATTGAATCCTGTTAACGCTCGATCCAGCTCTAACGCTCGACCCTACTATAGCTAGATCAAGTTCCAATTGAATCCTGCTAGGGCTCGATCCAGCTCTAATAGAATCCTAGTAGGTTTCGACCCAGCCTTAATAGCATCCTGATGAGGTTCGATCCGTCGATTGCCACTGGGGAGCAAGGGGGGGATCGGTTCGATCCCCCCCACCGTGAGAGACGCCCCCCCACCCCCGTGCATTTCAGAGGGGGGGGGGCGGCTCGACCCCCCCCCTCTTCCCAGCGTCCACAGAACGTGCCCTGTCCGACCAGAATCTCGAGGCGGATCTAGACGTAGCCACGAGGGCGCCCCCGGAGATCCTAAAAGCCACACTGACGTCCAAAGCTGTCGACCCTTGATCCTGGGTGTTCCCGATCCAAGATATTCCTCCTCCTCTTCCTCCTCCTCCTTCTCCTCCTCTGCGGCTGCGGCTGCGGCATAATGTCCAGACGAGCGGCAGACTGACGCAAGCTAAAGTGGGCACAGCTCAAATCCGACCAAACGAACGAGAAGGAGAGAGATCGAGAGAGAGGTAGAGAAATCAGAGAGGCTTGAAATGCATCTCGCTCGCCTGACCGACTGGTACGGTCGGCGGCCTCTGTTGTGCAGGGGGGGTGGGCCAGGGTCCTCCTCCTCCCCCTCCTCCTCCTCATGATCTTCCTCCTCCTCCTCCTCCTCCTCCTCCTCCACCAGCGCTTTCTCCTCCACCTCCTCGTCATCCTCATCCTACTCCTCCCTCCTTGGAACGGCCGTGGAAAATCTCAGGCCGCACTTGTCCGAGGTCAGTAAATTCTGCACGGCCCGCAAATCGTCGGACAACCTCCTCAAGGGCTCCAAACTTCGCGCTTCGCGCTCTCGCGCCGCCCCCAAAGGGGAGAAGAGGAGGACGAGGAGGAGGGGGAGGAGGAATGAAGCCCGCGAAGCGCGAAGGGCGACTAACTTCGCGCCCTCGTGGGAGCCCTTGCCTCCTGGGACTTCGGCGCGGGCCCAGCCCGCGCGCGGAGCGTACAGGGGCCTCGGGGAGCCGGGCGGGCGCCCCGCGGGGACGGAGGATCCAGAGCCCTGCCCTCCTCGAAACTAGATCCACCGACCCCCGCTTGCAGTGGGTGCAGAGGCGTGCGAGATGATTGGCATAAGAGGGGAGGGGCCTGGGGGGGGGGTCCAGCGCGCAGAGGAGTCCTCAAAGACGACCACGATAGCCTCACGACTGCCCAAGAAGCCTCAAAGACGCCCCAAGAGGGCTCCAAGAAGACCCCCGAGAGGGCCCCAGAAGCAAGAACCGTCTAAATCCTCAGGAAAAGGGAACACGTTGAACATACTCGCATATATGGCCTCAACACACCCAAAACGGCTCAAGAGGCCCCCATGATCGCTTCAAGACGGCTCAAGAAGCCCCCAAGAGAGCCCCAAGACGGCCGAAGAGGGTCCCAAGAAGACAGTCCTAGAGGTGCCAAGTGAGCCCCAAGAGGGGCCCAAGAGAGGCAAGTGGAACTGACATTCCGAGCCCTGCGCCCCAAGAGTACCCCCGAAATCGCCAGCGGGAACACAAGAAACTCCCAAGCGGCCCGAAGAGCCCCAGAGGCCCCGAAAGGCCTCAGCCCTGGACTTCATCCCTCTTCTGGGGGTCGGCGGTGCGCGCAAGCCTCTTGATCATGACATGAACATAGACATACCCGTTCGGAGGCGCCGCGCGGATTTCTCGGATCGGCACTGGATCTCCCTGGCGGCGCCTCCGGCGCCGCCCCTGGCGCGCTCTGCGCGCCAGAGAGGGGGGCTCCAGCGCCGATCCAACAAATCAGCGCCGATCTCCGAAAGCGCATGAAAATGTCATGATTTGTTCCTCGATCTTCCTGCCCGACTCTCTCGGCCCTGTCATGAGGCCTCTGGGAGCCTCCAGTCCCAGACTTGTCCGAGACGCCCGAAACACTTGGCCTTTCGAAAACGAAACCATGAGCGGCACAAAATCGGACCCAGAAGCATCGGGGATCTCTGAGATCCAACAGTTCTGGAGGATGCAACGAACGCCGTTGCCTTTTCGGAGCGCTCCAAACGCTCTGAACGCGGTCCAGGGCGCTCTGGAACGATTCATCCCAATCCTGCCCCCGCCCGACGAGAAGTCCTTTTGGCCTTCCGCGCCCTGCTGGTCCCCGGCCGCATCCGCGGCCGCAGGCAGCCGCTGCGACATCAGCAGCGTGCTGGTGGCCCAGTCCTGGGGCGCCCGCCTGTGCGAGGGAAGGGCCAGGGTTTGACGACTTCTGCTGTCTGCTCCAGAGTTACTCAGAGATCTGTGGATTTACGCCGTTCACCTGGATTTGCATCGGTTTCCGTACATGTACCTTCGACTTATCTCGCTTGATCCCCGCAAGTCGATTGGAGAAGAGAAGCCACACCCTCAGGGAGCCAACGGGGGGTACAAGGGGAGGGAATCCTCGTTGTCCTCCTCCAGCTCCTCGTTTCCTCCCTTTTTGCCGCCCTTCCTGTTTCTCCTCCTCCTCTTCCTCCTCCTCCTCCTCCTCCTCCTCCTCCATTCCTGTTCCTTATAAATCATGTCTCCCTGTCGCACCCCGAGGTCAGTTTTTAGAGCGGGCTGGGCGTTTCGCCTGAGATTTCCCCATCTTTCATGGATCTGAAACTGAAAGTGACAACATATTCACATATGCACGGCGGGTGGTTTTCAAAATGTGGTTCTCGCCTTAGCGCCGCGTTTTCAAAATGTGGCTCTCGCCTTAGCGCCGCGCACATTCGCTGTAAATACTTGTAAGGGTTTCACGGATTGAGGGCGGGTAGTTTGCAAAATGTGGCTCTCGGCTTAGCGCCGCGCATATTCGTTTTACAGTCTGCTGAAGCTTGACGGGTTGAGGGCGGTTCCTTTTCAAAATGTGGCTCTCGCATTAGCGCCCCGCATATTCTTTGTATACAGTTGTAAGAGTTTCACGGATAGAGGGCGGGTGCTTTTCTGGTTCTCGCCTTAGAGCCGCGCACATTCGTTTTAAAATGTTGCAAAGGCTTCACGGGTTGAGGGCGGTTCCTTTTCAAAATGTGGCTCTCGCCTTAGCGCCGCGCACATTCGTTTTAACAAATTCAAAGAGTTTCACGGATTCCCATGATCAACGTGCCAGCAATTGTGTTTTGGAAAGAATCAGGATTATGCGGGTGCAACAATTATGTTGATTCGCGGTGTTGAAGTCCCGAAAAATTTGGTTTTGGCACGATTCCGGATCGTCAAGACGCAGCAGTCTAATTGATCCGCGTCGTTGAAATCCCAACAACAATGTTTTGGCATGCTTCAGTGTCTTCAAACGGTTGTCTTCCAACGAGGCAGCTCCCTCAATGGAAGTGAACCTTTGTAGGGGCCTATGAAGAGAGAGCTTGGAGGGAGAGTTAATTCCAACATCGTTGATGACTCTTGGGTTTGCACTGGTCCTCCTCCTCCTCATCCTCCTCCTCCAACTCCTCCCCTCGCCGCCATGAGACACATACACCCTAAGGTTTCCACGGGCGCAGTTCACAAGAAGTTCTCCGAGTTAAATTTTGCCGAGTTTCCCCCCTTCGAGTCTGGCGCTGCATGGAAACGAAGGCTAATGGTACAGAATGTGGTTTGGAGATACATGATCAACAAGGGTGCTATGCACACATGAGGTTCAGCACGGAAGGCAGTCATGGACATCGGGCCTTGCCTCAGCTTCTCAGCGTCACCAACCAATGCACGTGGTGCATGAGCACGCATTCGACATGTGCGATCTCTCGGCAGCATACTTTCAGATTATTCATCAAATGAAATTGCCAATGCGACCGCAGCCCGATACATCACGAAATGATCCCCCCCCTTGACTGTCGAATGTCCAGCACGCAGTGTCCATCATCCGTCTCTCGTGGCTCTCCGGCGGCATATTCGCACGTACGTTAAGCTCTCAGACGCCACATTCTCGTTCGCTGGCCCCGATGGCGTGGGCGTTGACCGTCGGTCAGAGCGAAATGGATAAGGCGAAGAAGCGCCTTGCGGACGCCTCACCGACGAGCTTGCTGGCCGCTGGCGGCAGCGGCAAGTCGCACGAGCACGCGCCCGAGCACCGACGGCAGAAGGCAGGCCCCTCCGACTCAGCGGCCACCGTGGAGGACACCGACTCGGAGGACGAGACAGCCGTCGAGGTGATGAAGGGATACCTGAATACAGTTCAACGGCAGCGAGCTCTCGAGGGATGCCTCTTCAGCACGCACCTCCAAGGAGCACCAGCTCAACTACGCGACGACGATCGGAGCCGCTCAGAAGTACGCCGACACGGACACGGAGAAGCCCACGGACCACGGCCTGGGACCACCCAGCCAGCAGGTCGGGCTCGCTGCCCTCGTGGCGATCAGCACCCAGAAAGTTCTCAGGCAGAACCCGCACCTGGTGGAGCACCTGAAGTCGCTGGACGCCCTCATTCTTCAACTAAAGGCGCAGCCAATGCCCGTCGCCTGCGAGACGTTACGCTACTGGCGGGCGAAGACCGCCTTCGTGAGGGAAGACGCGCCGCCTCTCGTTCGCCACACGTTGTTCGTCAACGCCACAGGAAGAGCCAATGACCCCAGAAACCAATCCTCCCCCGTCGAGGCCTCCTCCTCCGCCCCCTCGGAATCACCCGAGCAGGCCACATCTGGCCTCCTTAGGATCTGCCTCTGAGAGCGGCCAGGTACAACTTCGGGGAGAGTGGGGCCCCTTGGTGCGCCCAGAAGGCCGTTGTCGAAACAGAACACGAAGCAAAGGCAAAGGTACTGGCAAATCGAATGGCAAGTAGTATGTTCCGCTGCGGTATTTTGTATCGCGAGGGCTCTGAGCGAGGCCCCTCGCCTCGTCTGCTGTCATGGGGGCATGCTGTACCCTCCTTTGAATCTCTCTCGGCCTGGCTGGCCGACCTCTCCCCCGTCTCCCCTTGCTGCCGCCACTCCCCCGCTGCCGCTGTGTCCCCCTTGTCCCCCTCTGCGTCTCCGAGATAGCGTCTGCACGTACAGGCCTCTCGACCCTGTGCTCCAATCAGGGAGTCCCCATGCTGATTGCTGCGGGAGGTGCTCCCCTAGCGTTTTGACGTCGGCGGGAGCACAGTGCCTCCCGAACGCCCTGCGGCCAGAGAACCCATCGAGCCACTCGGGACGTGGCCATGCGCAATTAGCAAGCGAGCGAGCCTCCTCCTCCTCCTCCTCCTCCTCCCCCCGTCCTCCTGCGCATCCTTCCTCTGTGTTCCTGCTCCCTCTCTCCTCCTCCTCCTCCTCCTCCTCCTCCTCCTCCTCCTCCTCCCTCCTCCTCCTCCTCCTCCTCCTCCTCCTCCTCCTCCTCCTCCTCCTCCTCCTCCTCCTCCTCCCTCCCTCCCTCCTCCCTCCCTCCCTCCCTCCCTCCTCCCTCCCCCTCCCTCCCTCCCTCCCTCCTCCCTCCTCCCTCCTCCCCTGGGGTCCGCTCAGAGCGCTGGCATCTTCCCACATCTCTTCCACCACAGATTTTGACCAGTGTGTGTTTCAGGACCTACCAGCAGCCGAAGTAGGATGTCCACCGACACGGTTGGCTGCCATCAGAATGCCGACACTATATACACACATCGGCGGAAAATGCAATCACGGTAGAAGGGAACATGTGACCCTAGTGGGCAGAACCTTCGACCAGCTCTGTTTCAAAACAAGTGCCAAGAAGACGTACCCAACTCGAATGGCAGCTGCTCTGGCCAGGTCCATTTCAGATTCTCTGCAGAACATTGCCGACGACGGCCTGCCTATGTGTGACCCGGAGGAGATATCACAGGGTCTCAGCGAAATGTACGCCAGGCTGGACCCTGACATGGAGCTCGTGCAAGCACCCGACTTCGCGGAGAGAAACAAGAGGAAGGACAGTGGTGACCCTGAGGTGAGCAGGTGGCATTGTTTGCAGTCCTCACCTCCCCCTGTCTTGTCGGCGCCCTCACCCTGCCCTTCCCCCTCCCATCGCCGCCGCATCCCGCCCGAAGTAAAAGGATAGGCCCCCCAGACAGCAGGAGGACGCCGAAGCGCCCCTCGAGGCCGGCCCACCTGCGCCAACCCCTCTCCTCCTCCTCCTCCTCCTCCTGCGCCTCCTCCTCCTCCGCCACCTGTGGAGTTACTGAGGAGCAGAGGGCACGTAGTGCTGCCAACAGGGCCACGTCCAGGGAGCACAGGTTACAGCGAATAGCTCCCTGGCGCGGCGCTCTTGAATTCAAATTCTGGTATGGATTCCTGTATGTTTTTCCTTCCAGGGCTCTCCAGAATTTTCCAGGTAGGTCCTGATATGAGCGCACGTTGACCGTCATGCCACCGTTGCACCACCACCTCCTCCCCCCTACCTCCTCCTCCTCCTCCTCCTCCTCCTCCTCCTCCTCCTCCTCCTCCTCCTCCTCCTCCTCCTCCTCCTCCTCCTCCTCCTCCGCCTCCGCCTCCGCCTCCGCCTCCGTCTCCTCCTCCTCCTCCTCCTCCTCCTCCACGTCCTCCTCCTCCTTCCTCCTCCTCCCTGCTTTGCCGGGCCCTACCCGGCCTTGCCTCCTTCTCATCCTCCCACCTCCTGCGCCTGGTGCACAGAGGCGGTCAGAGTAACGAGGGGGGAGCCCTCTGAGAAGGCACTGGGGGCATTTTGGAAGGGAGTGGGACATCAAAGACTGTACCACGCACGCTCCCGAGAGGCGAGCGCTTTCTGAGGAGGACGCTACCTCCCCGCACCGCGCGCCGGCGACGGACGAGGGGAGGAGGGCGTGATTAGTCTCGGAAGCCGACGACTCTCGTCAGACAGAGCGGGGGGGTGTTCCCGAGTGGTCTGACTTCCTCCCTTGGCAGGCGTCCACTCCTGGGGCACCGCGGGATTTGATGGGGAGAGTCGGCAGGGGGTAGTAAGGGTTGTCAGCAAGGGGGGTCCCACCAGCCCTCTGGGCGTCGGTGGTTTAGGGCGTTTCCGCTTCCACCCCTCCCTCTTCCCCTTCGGAGAGGGGTTGATCACTGTTCCCTATTAACAAACACCCCCTCCCCCAGGCGACTGGGGGCCAACCCGAATCCATGACGACCCCCCCCCCCATCCCTTGCAAAAAACAACACAAAACACGCTCTGCCTCCACATTCGGAACATGCGCAGCCAACCCGATGCGGCCCCCCCCCGCCATCCCTGTGAAAAACATTACAGAGTACACTTGGCGGCGGCGGCGGCTGCGGCGGCTGCGGCGGCGGTGGCGGCGGCTGCGGCGGCTGCGGCGGCGGCGGCGGCGGCGGCGGCGGGGGCGGCGGCGGCGGCGGCGGCGGCTGCGGCGGCGGCGGCGGCGCGGCGGTACCGGGCGGCAGCGGCTGCGGCGGCGGCGGCGGTTTGGCAGCGGGGGGGCGGCGGGCGGCGGCGCGGCGGCGGCGGCGGCGGCGGCGGCGGGCGGCGGCGGGCGGCGGGGGCGGCGGCGGCGGCGGCGGCGGCGGCGGCGGCGGCGGCTTCGCGGCGGCGGCGGGCAGCGGCGGGCGGCGGCGGCGGCGGCGGCGGCGGATTGGCCCCCAGTAGCTGCCCATCCAAAGACGACTGCTGAATATGCTGAGGCTCGGGCCAGACTCGGGTGCTACGTATGTGTTGGGAGGGCGGGTGGGAGTGAGCGAGACGGCTTGCGGGCGGGAAAGTGGTCTTGACCCCTCCCCCTACCCCCTCCCCATGGACCTCGACGGGGAGGGCGGGGAGGTGTCAGCGCGTACCTTTTCGCCCAAGTTGGCTCCAAGAGGGCCACAGCGAGCCCAAGATTGCCTCCAAGATGGCTCAAGATAGCGCAAGATGCTTCGACATAGCTCCCAAGATGCTCCAAGACGCTCCAAGACCGCCCCAAGATGGTTCTAAGTGGCCAAAAGAGGTCCCCAACAAGGCCTCGACGAAGCCAAAAATCGCCCCAAAACCCGAGGAAATCAATGTTTGTTTGATTTCTCACCCTTTCGCGTCCGATGGCCATCCGAGGCTTCAAGATGGCTCCAAGATGGCCCAGGATGGCCCCAAAAGGGGCCAAGAGAGACCCATGACGGCCCCAAGAGCGCCCAAGAGCGCTCGAAGAACGCTCCAAGATGGGTCCAGGAAGCGATGTTTGGTGCTCCTGTGGGGGGCCGTAATTAAACTACCCCCCTTCGCTGACCGATATCATCCAAGATGGCCCCAAGAGAGCCCCTAAAGTTCCCAAGAACGCCCCGACAAGGCCCCCAAAGGAGCCCAGACGGGCCCAACAGGCGCCCAAGACGCACCAAACAGCTTCCCAAAAGGCCCCCAAGAAGCCTCAAGAGTCTCTCTGAGGTTCCTTAGAAGCTCCCAGACGTGTCAAGAAGCTTCCACGACCACTTCGAAGAGACATCCTAGGACATTCTTATGTTCGTCATATGTCTTGGTCCTCCTCCTCCTCCTCGTCCTCCTCCTCCTTCTCATCATCATCCTTGTCCGCCTACTATAAAACGCCTCCTTCCCCTCCTCCCTATCAGCCCCCAGCTCCTGTTCCTGCTCCTGCTCTTGCTCCTGCTCTTGCTCCTTGTTATCCTCCTCCTCCGCCGCCTCCCCATCATCCTCCTTTGTTTTGTTCCCCTCCCCCAACATCATCCTCCTCCCCCTCTGGCCCATGTGCATATCCTGTTATCCGCCTCCTCGCTCCACCCTGCTCCTCCTCACCATCATCATTGTCTGCCTATTATACTATTATTCCTTCCTTTCCTCTGTATCAGCCTCCTGCTCCTGCTCCTGCTCCTGCTCCTGCTCCTCCCCCTCCTCATCCTCCTCCTCCTCCTCCTCCTCCTCCTCCTCGTCCTCCTCCTCCTCCTCCTCCTCCTCCTCCTCCGCCGCCGCCGACTCCTCATCATCCTCTTCGTTTCCTTTCATTCTTCCCCGACAAACTCATCCTCCACCTCGTGGCAATTTGATGATCCTGTTGTTCGGCTCTTCCTCATATCTCTTCTCTGGTTACGTCGGTTTCCCAAGCTGGCTGTCGTTGTTAAGACGTAAGCGACCCCCGAAGAATTCCCCATGACGCCTCAAAGTGCCCCCAAAAAGATTCCAACCGCCTCCAAGAGGCGTAACAGGGCATCGAAACTGCCCCTTCTCAGGCCCTAAAGCGGCCAACCACGAGCATCCAACCAACATCCATGACGCCTCCGACATACCGCCCGACCAAACTGGCCAGACACGCCGAAAGCTACAAGATAGCCCCATGAAGGCCCCAAAGCCCCCCCCCCCCCAACAACATCAAAAAGGCCCGAAGAGAAAAAAAGAACAACAAAAAAAAATGTTTCGTTTCAAGTTCGATATGCTTTTAGTTCGTACAAACTAACCACCCAGATTTCCACTACGCCCTGCCACGCACCTGCCTCACGTCGCCGCTTCCTCTAGCGCGGTGGCGGATATGTGCGGTAGCGCAATTGGATATTTCAAGTCACGACCCCCGCCATAGAGATTTGGCAAGGATGCTCAAGCGAAACCCAAGGAAGCTCGCGTTGGGGAAGAGTCGCGTAAGAGCTTGCAACCAACATCGCAATATAATGTAATACAGCAGAGCTTTCCGAACAATCATAGGCAACACAGATGGCCAGCACGCACCCCGAACGTCCACAAGCGTACGCATTCCCCGTGTATTATTGATGATCCTCCCCACGCACCAAGAGACTCACAATCAGTGATTACGACGACAAGGAAAGAAGAAGGAGGAAGAGAAGATAACGACGAGAAGAGTCAGGGAAAAAAAGGAAGAACATGAGGAAAGAGAAATGCCGAGAATAAGAGGAGGAGTAGGAGCCAAAAATGAACGAGGATGATCAGGAGGATGAGGACGACGACGAAAAGCAGAATGAGGAGGAACAGGCTGACAACGGAGAAGAAAAAGAAGATGAGAGGAAAACACGGAGGAACAGTTCGCCTTCTGCGGCCATCCGACAGGCCATCCTACAGGGCATCGTGTTCGCCTCAACCACTCTCCCCAAACACCTGTCTCCCTCTTCCCCCCAAGGTGACCGACGAATACCTATCATCGATGCTTATTCACAGGAAGGCTGTTTTCGGATGGGCTGGTGGGGATTTGTTGGTCGCAGCCGCGCAGCAGAGGGCAGGCGGCGAAAGTAAGTCCGGGGCAACGGGCAAGCTTAATTAGCTACAAGGCGCAGCGCAGGCCGGCCGGGCCAGCCCTCAGAGGCAGCAGCTGCGGCAGCGCTGGGGGGCTGACTGGCTGAACAGCAACGCCCAGGGAAGCTCGAGCATCATGCAGACCTGTGGCAAAGTGCCAGGGAATTCCCAACTGTACGCCGCGGCGCCAGTCCATCACGGTGTAGGTGCCGTGCCGGGTCAGAGACTGACCTGCACGCACTATCCGCACAAACACTGTAGCAAGTAAAGGCCAGGTACACACTGGTCATGTCGCCAGAGGGCGCCAAGGGCCAGGGCCGTGTCAACGGCGTAGACCTGCCTGGTCGGCTGGGACGGATCGAGGATGGAAGCACAACGTCCGCAGGAAGGCTGGACCACTCCGCGACGCCACACAAGTATCCTGTGGTGGACGCCAACCCCGAGCAAGTAGCATCGGCCCAGCCCGGGAGGCGACATCACCTGTGGGCCCGGCCCAGGGTCACGACGTGAGCGCCGTAGAGAACCGCGCATTGCGCGGAGAGCAAGCCTGACAGGCGGGAATGATCGTCGCCAGCGCGGCCGGCTGGTGGGGATTCGCGGAGCGTTAACAATTAGTAGTCGGGTGCGCCGACGAGGGGGCCAGAAAGAGGGGGTGCAGCGTATCACAACCTGAGGCGCACGCGCATCACAGCCTGAGGCGTACGCGCGGACGAGTGCAGGCCAGGGCGTGTCTTGAGAGAAACGGAGTGGGCCATGAAACCTGGGAACCATCATGGCCCAGCCATGTTGTCCACCCCACCCCAGTCCTTACCCCCTCCTGGGCGCCCCCGATGGAAGGGAACGCTGGGGGCTTCTTCGATTCACCGTGCACGTGCGCGCGCGTGCCCACCGCCATGAATCGGCAGCGCCCACAGAGGGGTGGCGTGAGAGGGGTGACCTTCTAACAAGGGCCGAGGGCTGCTTCGAAGGCGGGGCCTTCTTCGAAGGCTTTGGAGACGTCCCAAGGAACTTGGAGCTTCTTCAAAGGCTGGTGCGGCTTCGAAGAAGGCACCTGGCCCTCTCAGAAGCCCCCGATGGGCGCGCCACCCCAGTCCGTACCCCCCTCCTGGGCGCCCCCCCCCTGGGCGCCCCGATAAGGGTTCGCCCCGCTGGGCACGCGCAGGCACGCTCTCGCGGGACCCCCCTCTCTCTCATCCGCTGCTGCGGGGCTCAGCGGACGCCACCACCACCAGCCGTGGCCGAGCCCATGCTGGACGAATCTGGTTGCATGGCTGCTGGCTTCCCGGCGGCTGGTCTCGAAACGCGCTGAATCGGCGCGTGCGTCGAGGCGGGCTGCAGCGACACGGAATTGAACTCGAAGCGGACCAGCCGCACAAATCCGCTGGCCCCCGTGCGGGGCCACCAGGCTGCGAGGGTGAAGATTGCAGCTCTATGTTCCAGTTGCAGTTTCCAGTTTCCACTGTTACAGTCCTGCTTTCTGCTTCCTTGCTGTGAATTGTTGCTGCCCGCGCGAGGGGTGGGAGACCCAAACGGGATTGTGTACCACGCCCTGGGAGGGTTCTCAGAATTCCCGGGGGGCGTGGGGCACATAAAAGTACATGACATTCGCGTCCCCTGGGCCATAATCCCTTCTAAATTACACAATGTTCGCGTCCCCGAGGCCAAAAACCTTGCTAAATCATACAATATCCGCGTCCCCGAAACCATGACCCTTCGTAAATTACACGATCTGTGCGCCCCCGAGGCAATAAACCGTCCTAAGTTACACGAGTTTGCGTCCTCGACGCCATAAACTTTCGTAAAGTACACGGTTGTCGCGTCCCCGAAGCCATAAACCCTATTAAATTATATTAGATTCACGCCCTCGAGGCCATGAACCCTCGTAAATTACACCATATTCGCGTCCCCGAAGCCATACCGCTCGTAAAGTATACAATAACTGCGTCCTCGAAGCCACAAACCTTGCAAAGTGCGCAGTACTCGCGTCCCCGCAGCCATAAACACTCGTAAATTACACTATCTTCGCGCCCCCGATAAACCTTTGAAAATTACAAAACATTCGCAGTTGTGAGATACTCCTCAGTTTGTGAAGATCCGACATTTCTTCACGACAGCGTCCAAACACGAGAGAGCGCGTTTCACGGGCGCTTGCCTTGGAAACATTCGGCGGCGCGTTTCGAACGGGGGTGTGGCCCCACCCCCCACAACACTCGGCGCCGTCGATCATAACCAAAGGGACTCCCCTCCCCCCTAACCCCCCCCCTTCCCGAACCCCCCCTCCCCCGGCGCCGGCGCCGGCGCTGGCGGCCGCCGCAGCGCCAACGCAGCGACGGTGACCAGAGAGGGCTCAGGAGGGGGAGGGTTCAACCCGAAATGGAACGAATTACAACCGACTAGTCCCAATTCCAACCGTTCGGAGCGAATTGCAACCAGAAGCGAGACCAATTCCAACCACAAATGAGACCAATTCCAACCCAACCACACATGAGACCAATTCCAACCCAATCAAAAATGAGACCAATTGCAACCACGGATGGGATCTTCGGAATTCCTCCGGATCCCTTCGAATTCTTCGGAATTCCTCCGGATTCTTTAGGACTCCTTCGGAATTCCTTCGGATTCCTTCGGAATTCCGAAGGATTCTTTAGGACTCCTTCGGAATTCCTTGGGATTCCTTCGGAATTCCTTCGTATTCCTTCGGAATTCCTTCGGATTCCTTCGGAATTCCTTGGGATTCCTTTGGAATTCCTCAGGAATCCGTCGGAATTCCTTCGGATTCCTTTGGAATTCTTCGGAATTCTTTTGGATTCCTCCTTCGGAATTCCTTTGGATTCCTCCTTCGGAATTCCTTTTGGATTCCTCCTTCGGAATTCCTTTTGGATTCATCCTTCGGAATTCCTCAGGATTCCTTCGGATTCTTCAGAATTCCTCTGTCTTCCTTCTGATTATTCTGAATTTCTTCGGAACCCCACTACTACGACTACTTAATACTACTACTACTACTACTACTACTACTACTACTATACTACTACTACTACTACTACTACTACTACTACTACTACTACTACTACTACTACTACTACTACTACTACTACTACTACTACTACTACTACTACTACTACTACTACTACTACTACTACTACTACTACTACTACTACTACTACTACTACTACTACTACTACTACTACTACTACTACTACTACTACTACTACTACTTCTACTACTACTACTACTAGGAGGATCCATCTTGCATATTTTAGAATCGATGCAATTCGAACCGTTTTTGCTTAGCTTCGGTGCCCTCTTGCTCATCTTAACGTAGTGCTTGTGCGCAGACCAAAAACTGAGACCAACTCCAACTCGAGCACGCATGTTGGCTTCCAGATCCTTTGCGTTGACAGAAGGGGTGTCACTTGGTCTTCGCAGTCGTCTTGGGCTTCTGTACAATTAAAATCTTATTGTGGGGCTATCCCAAGATGGTTGGGATTGGGCCCAGTTTGCTTTTCGCACTGGTTGGGATTGGTCCCAGTTGGTTGGGATTGGGCCCAGTGGGTTGGGATTGGGCCCACATGCGGGTTTAACCCCCCCCCCACCCCCTACCCCCGGCGCTGGCGCTGGCGAGGGCACTGGCGGCGGCCAGCAGCGCCGACGGCGGGGATGCAGCGACGATGGCCAGAGAGGGCCCAGAGGCCGCCGAGGGAACACACCAATCGCCACATCTAGCCCTCGCATGCTCCTCAGACGCCAACGAAACCCTTCTGACGAGACCTCAACAGGCACCCATGAGAACTCTGACCCGTTGCCCAAGCACAGTGGCGGGAAGAGCCGAAGGCCACACCACCACCACCACCACCACCACAGACCACCATACCACCAACACCACCACCGCCACCACAACCACCACCACAACCACCACAACCCACTATCATCACAACCACCACCATCACCACATACCACCACACCACCGCCACCACCACCACCAAAAACGCCACCACCACCAGCACCATGACAACCCACCACAACCCACCACAACCACCACCACCACAACAAAGCACCACACCATTACCACCACCACCACCGCCACAACCACCACCATCACCACAACCCACCACCAACACCACCAACACAAACCACCACACCACCACCAAATTTACCACCACCACCCAACACCCACCACCCGCCACCAGCACCAGCACCACTACCAGCAGCAGCAGCACCACCACCAACTCCACAGCCCACCACCACCACCACCACCACAAACCACCACGCCACCACCACCACCGCCACCACCACGACCACCACCATCACCACCTCGACCCACCACCACCACCACCACTCAACCACCACACGACCACCACCACCACAGCCACCACCACCACCACCACAACAGCTCACCAGCACCACCACCACCAATACAACAAGCCACCATCACTACCACCACCATCACCACAATCTACCACAGCACCACCACCACCGCCACAACCACCACCACTACTACCAGCAGCACAACACACCACCACCACCACTACCACGACAAACCACCTTACCACCGCCACTACCACCACCACCAGCACCCCCGCCACCGCCGCCCGCCGCCGCCGAAGCCGGCGCCAGCCCGAGGAGAGGGAGAGAGGAAAGGCAAGGGACGGGTAGGGGGGAGGGTTCGAACCCCCCCCCCCGTCACGGGAAGGGGGGGGGTTCGACCCCCCCCCTCCATCAGGGTGGGGGGGGTCCGGTTCCAAACCCCCCCCCCTCCAAGCGACCACAGAACGCGCTCTTTCAGACATCCCAACACAGCTCTGGCAAGTCCCATTCTAAGAGAGGGGGGCCGGCGGCAGGGGGCGAAGCCCTTGCGGATATGCGCAGCTGCGCGACGCAAGCATCGGGGCACGCTGGATCGTCGGCAAGTCGAAATCGAATCGGATCGAGATGGGCAAAATGCGAAATCCAATCGGGTCGGTCGAATTTCAACAGGCCCTGGTAGATTCCGAAAACCGACGACACAACGCCGACACATCGCCGAAAGGCCCTTGATGATTCAGCGGCAGGCTTGCGGGCGCGGGAGCCCCCATGGCGCATCGGCGAGAAACAATTTGCGGTGTAGGCCGACCGTCCCTCACTGAGCTTACCCGTAATATGTTGCTCGCATCAAACGCTTCTCTTCTGGTGGTGTGCTGTCAAAGCACCAGCGGAGGGATCAGATGCGGGCCCCGTGTAACCTCTGAAGAGCGGGCGAAAGCGGGGCTAATGGCTCACTGGGGGGACAGCGACCTGCAATCGGCGAAGCGTCACCGATAGGTCGGCGATAGAACCGCGACAGCAAAACCGGGGCGGGGAACCCGAGCGTCGATCAGCCGTAAATTGGCAGCGGGGGGCAAGCCTTCCCCCCCACCACCCTTGCCCAGTCTCGTCTTCCGCAGCCCCTAAACTTCAGAAGGAAAACGGTCTACGCAGAAGGCATCCGATGCCTCCACCGCACATGACCAGGGCAATCCCAGGCCCCGGCACAGCTCGCCCGCCCGCCCAGCCGGAGCCAGGTTGTCTGTACACGTACACCTTCCTGGGACCTGGGATGATGGCCCTGGCATCCACGGGCCCACCTCACACCCCGGGCGCGGAACCAGAACCTGATGGGCGAGGGTCCTGGCCAGGAGCTAGTCACCACCGAAATCTGGGTGCACATGGGGCCCGCGGGGTCTCGGCGATGGCCCCTCCCATCCGTCACACCGAGCTCCTTTTGACACGGGCCCCCAGGGCGTTCGACCCCTTTCCCCAAGGCTGGTTTTTCATCACGAGTTGCCCTCTGACAGTCCTTGGACCCAGAAACGACCTCTGGTCGGGGGCGTCCAAGAGGGGGACGTCAAAGAGGGGGTAGGGTGCGAATCATGGGCCGAGGCACGTGTGCGGACCAAGGAGGGGGGGGGGGCAGGGAACGCATCAGAACAAGAAAGATGAGGCCATGAAATCTGGAGAGGTATCATGGCCCTGGCCATGATATCCACCCCCCCTAGACTGAGGGAGAACAAGAAGGGGGGGACTGGCTCAGGGGAGGGGAACATCGAGCTGACATCGACGATACGTCGACCATTACGTCGACCATAGGCCACCGATAGCAAACCCGCACGCTCCTGGGCGGGCGAGCGCCCCCGGAAGGCCGAAATCGAGCAAACACCGGCCGCCGTGTTTTTTCCCACAGCGCGAGGATGTCAGGGGGCGGCTGCGGCGGCGGCGGGCGACGGCCCCGCGGCCGAGCGATCGGGCGGAGGCCTGGCGGTGAGGTTTCCCCCCTTGGGCAGCGTGGAGGCCGGCGAGGCCCAGCACGGGTCCCACGCCTCGGGGGGGGGGGGGGGGCGCAACGGAGCGGGAAGGCCAACAACTGTCGGTGGCTCAGAGGCGGTGCTCAGCCGGGACGGGGCCCCGAGGTCCCAGACCTCCTCGCGTCGTGAAAAAGCACGACGGGCGTTTGTTGGTTGCGGTCGGCCTCCGGAGGCCCTCGGGCCACAGCCTCCGAAAAACGACGCAGGACGAAGAGCCGGCCCTGGGGAAGAGGTCTAGACCTCTCGACGTTGTGAAAACCACAACGTCGGGGGTCTGGGCTGAGGCCCAGGGGCGTGGAGAAACGTCAATGCGGCATGGGAGCCCTTCCTGCTTTCAGGGCCCCATCTCTGAAGCGCCGAGGAAGCGGGGCTTAGTTAGCGCACCGTGGCCAGAGGCACGTGCGCGGACGAAGGGGAGAAGAGCCAAGGTGACGAGTTAGAAGAAGGAGAGGGGATGCCATGAGACATGGGGGGTACCACGGCCACGGCCATGATCACAGAGATACACATCCTACAGTATATTGTGGAAAGACCCGCCTACCGAAAAACTACACAAGCAAACCCTCAAACCAGCCCCAACCAACCCTCCGTTCAACCCCTCGGGCCAACCAATTCAGCCGACCCTGGTTGAAGCAATTATTTTCAAAGACAAAGAAGTCCGAAAAGCGAGCTTTCGTGGCCCCAGCCATGACAGCCCCACACACCCCTACCACCTGAGACAAACGGTGTGGATAGCACAGGGGAGGGCATTACTCGTGCTCGCCGAGGAGCATCGCCGAAGGCACTCGCGATCCGCACGCTCCTGCGTGGGGTGGGTCATCGGGCCCCCATCGGCGATCAATGGGCCGCTGGGGCTGGGGGTGGAGGCATCCCCCATTGAGCCTATCCCCCCGAAACGTTCCGCGTCGTTTAGTTTTCGGGTCATGACTCGGGTCTATGGCGGCCGTTCGGGACGATCAGGTACCCTCGGAACGCCCTCGGCGAGGCGCAGCTGCCAGAACGAATCCCGAGACTGGGACACCTCCAGGAACAGCCAAAAACATCCGAAAACCTAGAACCTAACCCCCCCACTGAGCCTATCCCCACGCGCTCGCTGAGCCTACTCGCACCCACTGAGCCTATCGGCAATCGATGGGCGGCTGGGGTCGATGCATCCCCCCCTGAGCCTAGCCTCGGGGCACAAAATTGTGTGGTGGCGGACCGAGTCGTGACCTCGGAATCCCCAACGACCTCACCGCGCGGTCCGTCACAGGACCGTTTTGGGACCCTGGAGGCCCCAGTCGCCCGAGACGTCCTCGGAGAAAGACCCGAGTCCCAAAACCGTGCGGTCACCCCGAATCCCCACTGAATCACCACACCGGCCCTCCTCGCAATGATTGGCGTGCGGGCCATAACTCGAGTCTCCATTGGCCATTCACGGCAATCTGGGCACCCTCCGAACGCTCTCAGCGAGGCGCAGTTGCGGGAGCCCGTCCCGACATCCCCATCGACTCACCACGCGGTGTGGTCGCCACACCGTTCGAGGGCCCCCGAGTATGAAGGCCTCCTAGACGGGGTCCGAGCAGACGGGGTTGGAGGATCGCGCCGCGTCGCCGATGTATCGCCGATACCTCGGCGATGCATCGACGACACAGGCGTGGAGAAAATCGAGCTGCATAGTCAGCCGCATCGCCGATGTATCGGTGATGCGGCGCCATTCTCCGACTCCACCCACTCAGACCACTGGTGGGAGGGCTAGACTATCCCCCCCTTACGTTGCCCTTCGGGGGCGGAGAACGCGGGGGCGCCTGTCCCAGAGCGGCTGGGAAGTAAACAACCCTACGGTTGCAGGTGGGGGTGTTTACTTTCCAGCCGCCCTGGGACAGGCGCCCCCGATTGCAGAAAAGCACATTCTCCAAACAATACTTGAACTTAGGGATTCTTACTTCGTCTACATGAACTGGAACTGGGCCTGGGTGTCGGTTCGGCCAGCTTGTTGTCGCTGTCGCCGCCGCCAGTCGCCTGGACCTGGGTGTCGGTTCGGCCAGCTTGTTGTCGCCGTTACCGCCTCCGTCACCGCCTGTGGTTCGGTCGGCTTGTTGTCGCCGTCGCCGACCCGTCGCCGCCTCGTCGCCGCCAGTCGCCTGGGCCTGGGTGTCGGTTCGGTGGCTTGTTGTCGCCGTCGCCACCGCCGTCGCCGCCTCGTCGCCGCTCCTCCGTCGCACTCCCCCCGGTCGCATTGCAAGCTTTGTGGCGTATTACATTGCTTTGCATTGCGTTGCAGTGCTCAGCGTGCGTGCACTGCTTCGAATTGTTCGGCATTAATCTGCATTGCAATGCATTGCTTTGCATTACTTTGCTATGTGTTGAGGTTATGTGCGTTACTTAGCATTGTGTCGAATTGCATTGTTTGTGTCGCATTGCGTTACGCTGCGGCGCATAAAGTTGTGTTGGCTTGCATTGATGTGCATCGACTTGCATTGATTAACAAATATGGCTCACACCGCATTCATAAATAGATGTATACAAGACTGCAGTGGCGCTTCGCGCCATGCACCTTGGTCCTTGAAGTTTGGTATGCAGGCGGAATGGCAGGAAGGTCAAGCCGACAAATTAGCGATAATTCCTGGTTGCCTTTTCCGGCATCGCCGCTATAATGATGTTATTCGTTATCCTTCCTCCATGCTTATTGTTCCTTATGTTCGCCATACCTTGCGCATTCTCCCCATCCTCCTCAGCTCGTTTTTGCGGAGGCTCCTCCTTGGAGAGCCTCTAGGGGCCTCACAAAAGTTGTTTCGGGCTTTCTTAAGGCCTTCTGGAGGCCTCCAGGGCGTATTCTAGGCGCCTCTGAGGGCTCCCTCGGGCCACCCTGCCTCCAACCGCCGTCTCCCTGAACGACCGAATCACGATTTGGAATTATTCGGAAGGCGTCTTTGGGCCATCTTGGGCCGCCATGGGGCTCTCTGAGGGCCATTTTGGACCCGTGTTGTGCCGCTTCGGGGCTCTCTTGGACTGCCTGGAAGCCCTTTCGGATGGTTGTGGGGCGATTTGGGAGCCCGGACGCCCAGAAGACCGCCGTATTGGATCGTCGGGAAGCCGAAAAGAGGAGAACCCCAAAATTCACAAAATTCCCGCAGAAAATAAATGATATTTGCCTCGGGTGGCCTTCTTGGGAGTGCTCTTTGAGGTCCCTTTGGGGCCGTCCGGCCTCTTGGGCCATCTTGAGATCACGTCGGTCACTCTTGGAGCGCTCTTGTGCTGTTTTGGGGGTCTCTGGGACGTCTCCGATGACGTCCTGATCGCCCTAAGTGTGCTGGGAAGGCTTGGCAAAACGCCTTACGAGGCCCGGTGGCCGCTTCGAGGCCCGTCCGGAGGGCCCCAAAGCCCCAGGTCCCGGGAGTCCGGTTTTGGGGGGGGGGGGGGGGGACGGGTTTTCCCCCCGCCCAGGCTTATAAAAATATAGGAAGGGGAATACATGTTGCACCACGTAGAGTGCAACCCCTGGCTTCCACCACCGAGCTTCCACCATCACAGCTTGCAGCACAGACCGCATCAGCTGGTATCCCAGAACGCACTGTCGGGGCTCACGCTGCCTCACGTTTCGTGTGCCGCTCCTCGCCCCCCGAAGCCCCTGGCCCTCGGTCTTGGAAGCTCCCGGCACGCCGGCGGCACGAAGGGCCCCTGCCAGGCCGCCAGCGCCTCCGAGCCGCTGGACGCCCCGCTGGAGCGGGAGCCGCCCATCGCGGCGGGGCGCGGCGCGTCGCGGGGCCTCCACGCGGGGAGGGAGGGCGACGGGGCTGGAGCCACCGAGCGTGGTCGGCCCCCTCCAACCCCCCCCCCTCCAGGCCTCCCAGGGCTCGCAGTCCTCGCGGTGCGGGGCGACGCGCGGGGCACCTGGAGCCGGCTAGAGGTCTGAGATGGCCTAGCACTCCGACCAGCCATGACTGGGTGAGCTGTGGTCCTTAACCCCCCTGGGGGAACCCATCGCATCGACGATCTCTCGAGAGGGGTGTCGAAATCGATGGGTCCCCAGGGGGGTAAGTACCACAGCTCCCCCAGTTGTGGCTGGCCTGAGCACTCGTTCGAGCAATGCCAAGCAATGCAAAAACCCGTGCCAACAAGTGTCAGGCAACGCCTAGCAACGGCTAGCAATGCTTGCATTGCCTTGAATTTCCCAGAACTGCTTCCAAGTGCTTCCGAAGAGAGAAGATCCTAATTGGGGTCGCGCTGGGCTTACGAAAACAAACGCCCCTCAACATTTAAAACACTATAGCGAATTTCAAAACATAAGATCAAAGTATCCCGGCAAAGCAACCTAACAGCGATGTGTAGGAGCATATCTGGAAGCAACCCCCTTAAGATTCAGATGATAATCCAGTTGTAGAGTTCTGCTGTTCTCGCAGTCGTAGTCGCATTCGCGATGACAGTCGCAGTGGCCTGCATTAGCCTCAGCCTCAGCCTCAGCCTGCCTCAGCATCAGCCTCAGCCTCAGCTCAGCCTGCCTCAGCCTCAGCCTCAGCCTGCTCCTGCTCAGCCTCAGTCTGCCTCAGCCTCGGCCTCAGCCTCAGCCTGCCTCAGCCTCAGCCTGCCTCAGCCTCAGCCTCAGCCTCAGCCTGCCTCAGCATCAGCCAGCCTCCTCAGCCTCAGCCTCAGCCTCAGCCTCAGCCTCAGCCTCAGCCTCAGCCTGCTTCAGCCTCAGCCTCAGTCTGCCTTCAGCCTCGGCCTCAGCCTCAGCCTGCCTCAGCCTCAGCCTGCATCCTCAGCCTCAGCCTCAGCCTCAGCCTCAGCCTGCCTCAGCCTCAGCCTGCCTCAGCCTCAGCCTCAGCCTGCTTCAGCCTCAGCCTCAGTCTGCCTTCAGCCTCGGCCTCAGCCTCAGCCTGCCTCAGCCTCAGCCTGCATCAGCCTCAGCCTCAGCCTCAGCCTGCCTCAGCATCAGCCTGCCTCAGCCTCAGCCTCAGCCTGCCTCAGCCTCAGCCTCAGCCTGCTTCAGCCTCAGCCTCAGTCTGCCTTCAGCCTCGGCCTCAGCCTCAGCCTGCCTCAGCCTCAGCCTGCATCAGCCTCAGCCTCAGCCTCAGCCTGCCTCAGCATCAGCCTGCCTCAGCCTCAGCCTCAGCCTGCCTCAGCCTCAGCCTCAGCCTGCTTCAGCCTCAGCCTCAGTCTGCCTTCAGCCTCGGCCTCAGCCTCAGCCTGCCTCAGCCTCAGCCTGCATCAGCCTCAGCCTCAGCCTCAGCCTGCCTCAGCATCAGCCTGCCTCAGCCTCAGCCTCAGCCTGCCTCAGCCTCAGCCTCAGCCTGCTTCAGCCTCAGCCTCAGTCTGCCTTCAGCCTCGGCCTCAGCCTCAGCCTGCCTCAGCCTCAGCCTGCATCAGCCTCAGCCTCAGCCTCAGCCTCAGCCTGCCTCAGCCTCAGCCTGCCTCAGCCTCAGCCTCAGCCTCAGCCTGCTTCAGCCTCAGCCTCAGTCTGCCTTCAGCCTCGGCCTCAGCCTCAGCCTGCCTCAGCCTCAGCCTGCATCAGCCTCAGCCTCAGCCTCAGCCTGCCTCAGCCTCAGCCTGCTCAGCCTCAGCCTGCCTCAGCCTCAGCCTCAGCCTGCTTCAGCCTCAGCCTCAGTCTGCCTTCAGCCTCGGCCTCAGCCTCAGCCTGCCTCAGCCTCAGCCTGCCTCAGCCTCAGCATCAGCCTGCCTCAGCATTCAAAATGTGGCCAGGGAATGGAATTCTGGGAACTCGAAGAACACGAAGTGGCCTACAGTTGCTCCGGGCATTCAAAATCATGCCCAGGAATGGAGTTCTGGGAAGTCCAAGAGCACGAAGTGGCCTACAGTTGGCTCCGGGCATCCAAAATGTGGCCCGGGAATGGAGTTCTGGGAACTCGAAGACCACGAAGTGGCCTACAGTTGGCTCCGGGCATCCAAAGTGTGGCCCGGGAATGGAGTTCTGGGAACTCGAAGACCACGAAGTGGCCTACAGTTGGCTCCGGGCATCCAAAATGTACGCCGGGAATGGAGTTCTGGGAACTCGAAGACCACGAAGTGGCCTACAGTTGGCTCCGGGCATCCAAAATGTACGCCGGGAATGGAGTTCTAGCAGCGCCAAGAGCGACTTTGCGAGGATGTCCCAAGCGATTTGGGCTTCGGCGGCAGCCGCGGCGGCAGCCTGTCCGGGTCCCGCCCAGACCCCCCTGAGGAGTCATGATGCTCTCTTTTGAGACCACTAGAAACCTATCAGCAAGAGCTGTTAGGTAAAAAGATGAGGAAATCTCAGAAGCAAAACGCCTGGCCCGCCCGGGGCCCGCCCTACCAACACGTCTGGGGATACGATAGGGAAGACTCACTTATCCGCAACCATGCCGCGAGGCACGAGTTAGAGCGTCCTCAGTCCTCAGGATTGAATGTTAAAGCGCCCGGACCACGAATTGCTGCATCTCCAGGGGCTCCCGGCGTACCTCCCAGGCCCTGGCGATTCTTCTCGCGTGACCTTTCTCGGGCCCAAGAGGGCCCCAACACGGGCCCAGAAATCCCCGAGACACGCACGGTGACGGAATGGGCCGAAGGCCAATCAATAAACCTGGGCCGGCACGGAAACGGAAAGAGCGCTTCAACAACTTGACCGAAATTGCTCACACCACCGTTCGTACTGGGAACCTTGGCGTTGAGAGCTTGTTACGTCACCCCGCGCTCCTGGGAGCCTTGGTTTTCAGAGATTGTTGCGTTGCCGTCCGTTCCTGAGCCTTGGCTGGGCCTTGGTGTCAGGAACTTGTTACGTCATCGCTCCCTGCTGGGAGCCTTGGTCTTATCAGCTTGTTTAAGTCACCGTTCGCTCTTGGGAGCCTTGGTGTGAAGAGCATTTTGCGGTACCGATCGGTCTTTATTTGGCTTCTCCGAGCCTTCTTGGGGGTCCTATTGCGGGCCTTTTTGAGCCCCTTTGGGGGCCTCTGGGGGGCCTCTTGGGGCTTCTTGGGGGTCTGTGGGGGCCTCCTGGGAGCTTCTTGGGGCGAAAGGCTAGACTTTTCGGTCCGTGGTCCCCCTTCGGAGGCCGTCTTGGGGCCCTCTTCGGCCGTCTTGGGCGCCACTTGGCCGTCTTGGCGCCCTCTTGGGCCGTTTGGGGGGCCTCTTGGGAGCCTCTGGGGCCGTCTTGGGGCGGTCTTGAGGGTCTCGTGGACCGTCTTCAACGCCGTGGAAGCCGAAAAGCCGGGTAGACAAAAAATGTACGCTTTCCAATAGGAAATCAATGATTTTCGCCTCCTGGTTGCCTCTTGGGACGCCTCTTAGGGGCCTCTTGGGGCTTCTTTGGGGGCTTTGGCTAGACTTTTCGGTCCGTGGTCCCCCTCTTGGGGCCGTCTTGGGGCCCTCTTGGGCCGTCTTGGGCGCCTCTTGGGCCGTCCGGGGGCCCTCTTGGGCCGTTTTGGGGGCATCTTGGGAGCCTCTTGGGCCGATTGGGGGCGGTCTTGGGGGCCTCTTGGGCCGTCGTCAACGCCATGAAAGGCGAAAAGCCGTAGATCCTAAAAATCGACGTCTGCCTCTGGAAAATCTATGATTTTGGCCTCTTGGGGCCCTCTTGGGACGCCCCTTGGGCGCCTCTTGGGGGCCTCTTGGGGGCCTCTTGGGCCGTCTTGGGCGGTCTTGGGCTCTCGTGGAGAGCCCTTCGGCCACCTGGAGGGAGAATCCGAAAAACATAGAGCCCTAGGGAACACCCCAAAAATCTGACCATTAGACCCCCGTCCGCGCCTCGCCCCCCCCCCTGGACCCCCCCCTTAAAGGCTTCGCCCCAACTCAACGGAACTCACTCGTACCTCGCTCGTTCCGTCACCTGGGCCCGCACGGAAACGGAAAAAGCGCCTCAGGATTTTGCCCGAGATGGCTCATGGCACCCTTCGCTCTTGAGAGACTTGGTGTGAAGAGCTTGTTACGTCGCCGCTTTCTGTTGGGAGCCCTGGTGTTCAGAGCCTTTACGTTGCCGCTCGCTCTTGGGAGCCTTGGTGTGACGAGCTCTTTACGTCACCGCGCTCTGGGGAGCCTTGGTGTCAAGAGCTTGATACTTCCCCGCTCGCTGATGGGAGCCATGGTGTTCTTGAGCGTCTCTTGGGCCTCGTCGGGCTCTTCTGGGTGCCCTTGTGGAGCCCTTCGGGGGCCCTGTTGGGGCAATTTGGGGCCGTAGTGGGGCCTTTTTGGGTCGTCTTAGGGCGTCTTGGAAGCTTCTGGCCGTCTTGGGGCTCTCTTGGGGGCCTCTGGGGGCCATCTTGGGAGCCTCTTTGGGCCCTCGTGGGGCTCTCTTAGAGCCGCCTTGCTTGGGCCGCCTTGGGGCCCTTTGGGGTCGTGTTGGGCCCCTCTGGGGCCCGTCTGGGGGCATTCTTGGACCGTCTTCGGGCCCTTTCGGGGCACCTCTGGGGCCGTCTTGGGCCGATCTCTGGGGCCTCTCGGGCCGTCTGGTGCCCTTTTCGACCCAAGGTGAGAACCCGAAAACCTTACAAAAACATGTGGGAAGTTCATATTGTTGGCCTGCTCGGGCCCTCTCAGGGGACATCTGGAGGGCTTCTGGGGCCATCTTGAGGCTCCCTTGGACCGTCTGAAGGCAATATGAAGCTCTCTTGGGGCCGTCTTGGGGCCCTGTGGGGACGTTTTGGGGCCCTCTTTGGGACGCCTGGGGGCCCTCTGGCCGTTTCGCTCGAAAACATGTGACGAAACACGCCATGGGAGCCGCCCGGGAGCCACTTCACTAGAATAGTATGCGGAACGCTGGCCATTGCATCCCGTGTGGGCGCGCCTCGCTCCTCCCCTGGACCCCTCCCGTAAGGTCTTCGCCCCACCTGCACGTCATCACCAGGAGGAGGAGGAGGAGGAGGAGGAGGAGGAGGAGGAGGAGGAGGGGGAGGAGGAGGAGGAGGAGGAGGAGGAGGAGGAGGAGGAGGAGGAGGAGGAGGAGGAGGAGACAAAGGAGGAGGAAGAAGAGGATGATGCCCGCGGGGTAGAGCGGTCGTGTCGTGCCACGAGCGCCCCCGCGCGCGCCCACGCCTCGGCCGCGGCACCGCGCGCCGAGCCCGCCACTCAGGCCTCACCTCTCGCTGCTCGCAACAGCCTGGCGACCTTGGCGGCCAAGCTCGGCGAGCAGCTGCGCTCTCGCCCGCGGCGCCGCGGGAGCGGCCCGCCACCGCCGCCACACGCGGCCCCCGCATCGCATCTCGCAGCAGGGCCCGCCGCAGGCCACTGGCCCTCCTCCTGCAGCTTGGCCACCTTGGCCATCCGCCTCGGCGACGGCGAGGGACCGCACGCGCGCACGCGTCGCCGCGGGGGCGACCTGACTCCTTCTCCGCCAGCAGGCGCCTCCGCCAGCTCGGCCTCCAGCGCGTCCTTGCCTCCGTCCTCAGAGCCTCTCACCAGCGGCAGGCTCTCATGCCCTGGAGGCGCCAGGTCGGCCTGCCTCGGCGAGCTGCTGCGCTCGCGCGCGCGGCGCCGTGGGCATGGCCCGCCGCCGCCGCCACCCGCGGAGCCCACCTCGCTTCCTGCCGCGGGGCCACCAGGCGGCAGCTGGCCCTCCGCCCGCCGCATGGCCACCTTGGCCATGCGGCTGAGCGACGGCGAGCGACTGCGCACGCGCGCGCCACGCCGCGGGGGCGATCCACCTCCGCCTCCGCCATCAGGTGGCTCCACAAGCGCGGCCACCTGCTCGTCAACGCCTCCAGCCTCATCACTGGCCGCCAGCGGCTGGCCCTCCCGCCCGCGCGGCACCTCCTCGTCCAGCAGCTCCCCGCTCTGGTCGTCAAGGCGCGCGATGACCACCGGCACCACCCTCGCCGCGCGGGGGGCTGGGCCCCGCGGAAGACGCACGGCATCCCAGCGAGGTCGGCGGAGAAGGCCTCGTTCGGAGATGAGGCGCCGCAACGCCGCAACCTCCCCGCGGGTAGCTGGGCCCTGTAAGGCCACAGCACCTAAAGACCGAACTCCCCCCCCCCCCCGGCCACTGCTCTTCCCGGCGAGGAAGCCCAGGGTGAACAAGACAAAGTCCAGTTTGACCGAGATCTCGATCGACAGCGCCCCCCCGCTCGAGGGCGGGCCCTCCAGGGGTGCGCCCCCGCGCGCGCAGTCTGGACAGGAGGGCGTCGCCGGGCGCGAACACGCCGGCGCGGCAGGGCGCGCCACGGGGCGCCCCACGGCCTCTCGGAAGATTTCAAATACGGGCTCGCAGATCTCAGCCGCCGCTGGAATAGCGGGGAACTGGCACTCGCACCTGGCGGGGGCGACCGCGTCTCCAGTCACAGCGCGCGCATGGTGGGCGGCCAGGCTCCACGGGAGAAGCCACTCGAGCATGCGCTGCTGACCTCTCTCAGCAGAACACTCGAGCATATATGAGCGATGGATCGCAACAGACCTGGCCACGCCACCCGCCGTAAAGAGACATCAGTGATTGCTGCAGTACATACATACATACGTACATACACGAAGACAGACATGAATGCATGCATGCATCAATACATGCATGCATACAGACACACACACATGTGTACATGTATACGTCCATGCATGCATGCATACGTACATGCACACATACATACAGGCATATATACATACATAAATACATATTTACGAATGCCATCGACATTCGATTCTCCGACCCTTACCAAAGAAGGCAGCACGCGAAGCGTACAAAAACCAAAGAAAAAACTGCATTCAAAGGGAATCGAGACGCCACGGCAACTCAAGGATTCGCCCGCGCAGGCCAGTGCCTCGCCGCCAGGCGCACATGCAGTGGCCCTGCGCACCCCACTGATGAGTATCGGTCCAAGCCAGAGGGGGGGGGGGGCGCAGCGGGGTCAAACTATAACTATCACAGATCATGGCAACGCAATTTGATCACACAACAGTCGAGACGAGGCTGGTTGAGACAACTGGCGCTCCGATAACCACCCAGCAAGCTCTGACAGTTCAAGAATGTCACCTACATTCTAAACTCCGACCCTTCCCCGGGGAGGCAGCACGCGAAGCACACAAGAATAAAGAAACGCACTTTATCCAAAGGGATTCGAGACGCCACGGCAATTCGAGAATTCGCCCGCGTAGGCCAATTCCTCGCCACACCCCCAATCCAGCGAGAGCTCCAAACCTGGTCAGAAAAAACGGAACAGGACACATTCAGCAATCGGATCACACCCCAGACTTGGGACCCAACTGCACAATATCTGCATGCAAGAGACCAGGAAGCCGCAGGAAGATTCACGCGCAAACGAATGAGACGCACCTCCCCACGCCGCAGTTACTCACGAGCTGACCTCTCCGCGAGCCATCGCCCGAACAACATGACGTCTGCGAGCGGCGCGCCACGGGCCGGCAGCTTGGCGGCCCCACCACGGCGCAGCCCGCGGGTCGTCCAGCGCACATCTCCGAGGCCCAAGGCACCCGCGCCCCTCTAGCGCCAGCGCTGCAGCCGAGGGCCGGGCACAGCACAGCACAGATCTTCTCACCTGCCTTCGAAAGGAAAGCGCAGGCAATCGTGGTCAAACCGTCAAACCAGGCAACCAGGCCACGACAGACGGATCTTCGAACGGGACTGTCTGCTCCGACCCGCGCTTCGCGCGGCCAAGCAGCGCCACAAAGCCCGCGGCGGTCCCGACCCAGGCGCCGCCGTCCAGCGCCCCTGACGCCCGCAGCAGGCCAGCGAAACAGAGCAGGAAGCCGGCGGCACAGCCGAACTCCCCGGCCAGCGCCAACCAATTCACGATCCCGAAGGCGAGCACGGCTGGCAGAGCAGGCGCCTGCAGGGGCGGCCGCCGAGTGCGCCGCGCGCCCAGCGCCCCCCACGCCGCGCGACCGAGGATTCGCCTTTGCGAACGACGCCAACGGCGTGGAGGCAGTCCCCAGGCCCTCGACGCCACCAGACCCCTCGAACAGGTCTACCACGCGCTCGACCAGGAACCAGTCGAGCTCCTCTTCGGTAAGCCACTCGGCGCCAAGGCCCATCTCCTCCAGGTCAGAGCTGAAAGCGCCGAGGGCCGCGGCATACCTCTGGATGATCACTGGCTTCAGCGCGCCTATCAAGAAGGTAATGGTGCGCCCACGGCGCCTGTCGAGATCGTCGGCCACGTCGCGGCCGCTCCCGGGTCTCTGCGAAGGTGCCGACTGCCAAGCGAGCCAGAGCCTGGCACAGCTGCGGAGGATAACGAGCAAAATGTCCGGCGACGAACCCCCCTCCCGCGCCAGCCCGTAAACTCCTTTGCGATGATGTCGGCGATTTGCAGCGGAGCCCCGGGGCACTTCCAGCCCGGGCAACGTTCGCGGCGATGGGCGTCGGCTTCTGCGCGACGGCCCCGCGTCGACACTGATCGAACGAGACGGCGCGCAGCCCGAACTCAGCTATCCACCCCGTCACCTCCCAGGAGCACCAGAACGAATGATATGGGTGACGCTCGGCGCTCGGAGTCAGTCAGTCCTGGCAAGGGCGAGAACGGCTCGCGTCTGGAGCGCAGAGGTCTCGGCCCTCGACGCCCAGCAAGCGGGCGGCGCTCAGCGCGGCTGACCGTCGAGCAGGGCGGTCCAGCGAAGAAACCCCACGCGTCGCCGCTGCCGCAGAGCCCTCTCAGCTCCTGCACGAGGCGGGCGCGCGCGAGGTCGTGGCTGGATCGACCACGGGGTCGTAGGCCAACGCCGTCACCACGAGGCCCGCCCGCCGCGCCTCCAGCTCGATCATGTCCCAGAGGCCCCCCTCGCGACTGGGCCCCGAGCAGAGGCGCGAGAAGATGGCCCCCCAACTGCCCCAGCTCGCGGGCGCGGAGGGCACCGCCTCCGGGCGAGGCAAGGGCCGCGGCAGCTGCCCTCCCTCGCCCGCGGCGCGCACGCCGCGCCAGCTGCTGGGCTCGTCGGCGGGGCTTCCGCGTGGAGATCCAGACATGGAAGAGCGAGAGCCCGCCAGCCACCTCGATGGCCGCGCCGCGGCGGCACCGACGATCGAGCTTGCGGCTGGCGCCGCGGGCTTCGCTAAAGGCGCCCTCGCACGGCGCGCTGCCACAAGCGCGCAGCACTCGGCGCCCCAGCTCAGCGGACCGACGCAGGCGGGCCCCCATGCCCCGCAGCTTCGCGCGAGCCCCCTCCAAGGCGATGTGCTCGAAGCGGCCGACCGACCTTGAACCGGTGCGGCACGGGCGGCGGCGCCACCCTGGCGAGGCTGCGGCGCCCCTCAACATCCCCGTCGATCCCGAAGCCGTCGCCCAGCATGGTGCAGGGTGCCCGATGGTCAGCCCACTGCGCGATGTTCCGCACCGACTCCTCTGGAAGCGAGGCCCAGGCCCTGCCGCGCTCGCCAGGGGGGGCGCGGGCGCACTCGACGCGGGCAAACCACTCGGCGTCGAGGTCCTCCTCTGCGAATGGCAGGAGGATTGCCGACAGCGGCAGCTCGTGCCATGCCAGCGGGCGCCAGGCCACAGGCATGCGGCCCCTCAGCGGCAGGCCCCCCAGCCACGCGTACACGTAGGACAGGGCCGAACGAAGGCAGGGGCGGAAGCTCCGACAGTAGCCGCGCTCGCCCACCAGGCGCTCCACGCCCTTGCGGTAGACCACCGGCTGGCCCAGGAGGCCGAGGGCGGCGGCGAAGAAGCCGATGCGCCGCCAACGCGTCGCACCCAACCACTGCTGGGTGGGGTGCACCTCAGCCCCCCGGAACTCGCCCTGGCCGCCGTCCACGGACTTCCCACGATGCGCGGGGATGCCCACGCGGCCCCAAGAAGGCCGCTGAACTGCGGGCTCGGCCCCCAGCCGAGCGCTCGCCCAAGGCCCACAAGTCATCAACGATGGACCTCCAGATCGGCAGCTCAGTCGGGCAGGGCTTGTCGAAGGTCGCCCCGCGGTCCTGAGGCAGCTCGGCCTTCGGGAAGGCGGCGTCTGAAGCCGCCTGCGCCCAGCCCGCCGACGTCGCGAAACCCATGGGCGTGGCGCGGTGGAAGGGGTGGACCTCAGAGGCTCCCCCACGAGGGACAGGGACGGGCGGTTGAGCCGCGCACTTGCGCCAGCCCTTGCCCATCGCCAACTGGTGAAAGTAGCGCCGCAAGTCACGCCCCCAGAGCTTGACCCGCGTGCCAGGTCGTGTCTCGACCACGCGCAGCCTCGGAGGGCATGCAAAAATCTGGCGAGGGAGAGCGGAGGGCGGCGGGGTCCAGCAGCTGGTCGACTGGCAAATGCGAGATCACACGCTGCTCCGCGTCGGACCCCCCCCCCCCCCCCCCACACACACACACACGCCGAAGGCTCCAGCGACAAGGGGCGCGCCGCGCTGTTAACGCACCCTCTTCTCGGAGCCGCGCCCCTGGAAGCCCGCGGCCACGTTGCGAGCTACACGTGAAGGGCAGGTGGGCCCCACCAGCGCGCGGCCCCTCGAGTCTGGCAGGCCGCTGGTCCACGCTCAGCAGCAGCGAGCGCGCGTGGCGAACCTGGTCTGCGAGCCCAGGGAAGTGCTCGTCCAGCAGGCCCGCCAGGTCGACTGACGCGGCATGGCCGGGGACTCCTCTGCGCTCGCCGAGGGGCCCCACGACGCGCTTCAGCGGCTCGTAGCCGTCGCTGTGGCGCAGGAACGCTTGAACTGCAGCCGCAAATGGCCAAGCCAACTCAGCCTTGAGGAAGCGGGCGGCGCCCATCAGCATGCGCCGTTGCACGCGTCGCTGGGCCTGCGTAGGTACGCCGTTGTAGTCGCTGACGGCCAAGTGCAGGTCACTGATGCCAGAGATGCACAAGCTGCCCCAGACCAGAACTGCGATCCTGTGCGTGAGCCAACTTTGCGAGCTCAGCGCCACGACGTCGTAGCAATGGGACTGGAAAGATGACTGGCGAAGATCGGCCGAACTCCACCACTCGAGGCCGCCCGAGGCGACCCCGACGAAGAGGCGCCCCCAACGGGCCGCCCACGAAGCATGGCCAGTCACCGAGACCGACCGCGACGGAGGCGAGGGAAAGCTCCTGGCCCCCGCGGCGCAGCCACCCACCTCTGCCGCGCCCTCCGCCACCTCGTCACGCGGCGAGCTTGAGGAGCCCGCCCGCGGCGACTCCTCCCCCCGTGCCCGTCGGCATCTCCGCAGCCTCGGCCTTCTCCCAGGAGCCGCCCTTGGACTTGTTTGGCCCGCAGGATGGCGATGATACGCTGGGCCAGCACGTCCATTGCGGTGATCAGGTCCACCACCAGCGCTAGCGTCTGCACCTCGCGCCGATCCCGCAACTCGGTCAGGCCCGAGTGCGCCCGCGCCCAAGTCGCGACCGACGCCTGGCGCAACTGCTTCGTCTCCGCCAATCGCCCGCGGCTCAGCTTCCGATGCACCAGGGCCAGGAAGTAGGCCGACAAGGCCCCTGGGTGCTTCGCCGCGAACGCCAGCAAGTCGCCCTTGGCCATGAACTTCTCGGCATCCAGCCTTCGCTCCTGGGCGGGGTCCACGCGCCGACTCTTCGCCTTGGGCCCCTTTCCACTGCAGGTACCCGCTGCTGCTGAACGCGCTGCTCTCGCCGTCGCTGGACGAGTCGCTGGAGTCGGATTTCTTGTCATTATTCGTACGTTCCTTGTTATCGTCCTCATTGTCCTTGTCTCTTAGTATTAGTCTTAGTAGTAGTAGTAGTAGTAGTAGTAGTAGTAGTAGTAGTAGTAGTAGTAGTAGTAGTAGTAGTAGTAGTAGTAGTAGTAGTAGTAGTAGTAGTAGTAGTAGTAGTAGTAGTAGTAGTAGTAGTAGTAGTAGTAGTAGTAGTAGTAGTAGTAGTAGTAGTAGTAGTAGTAGTAGTAGTAGTAGTAGCATTCGTCGCGGCATTATTTTTATTAGTGCTATTAGTATTACCATTTTCCTTGTCCTTCGTATCCTTGGAACCGCCGCCACTCTGGAGCTGGCTCTGAATAGCTCGCGCATCCTGCAGCATCGTGGCCAAGTCCAGCGGCGCCGCCGCCGCCGCTCCCGCCGCTGCGTCGGGCACGCCCACCGCCACAAAGCCCAGACCCGCGGCAGGCGCGGGCGCCGCCGCGCCCGCGCCTGGTGCCGCACCCGCAGCCCTGGGCGGAGCCGCAGCCACCACGGTTGCCCCCGGCGGCGGCGCGGCGACCAGGGCGCCAGGCCCTGGCGGCGGCAGCGGCCCCCCCACGGGCATGAAGGCCGCCAGCGCAGGCTGCTGCGACCCCGCGTCCGTCACGATGCCCGCTGGCAGCGCCATAGTAGACAGGGCCACGTCCACGCCCTAAGCCTCCAGGCGCAGCGCGGCGAGCTCGGCAACGCTCGGGGCCCACTGCCTGGCTGCGTGGGGCGGCTCGCAGACCCAATTCACCGAGCCGACAGCGACGCCGAGCGGAAGCGCACGAGGCGCTCCACCGCCAGGCACCACGGCGGCCCGAAAGTGCCCAGGCAGCAGCCTCACCAGCACCCACACGAAGGAGGTCCCCGCGTCGTCGGTGGTCAGACCGAGGCTGAAGCCAATGTCCCGTCACATGGCCGAAGATCTGAACCTCGTCCCACTCGCCTGAGCGGGACACGGCCACGCCGCCCGCCACGGCCATTTCCGCCAACACGTACTCCAGAGCGGCCGAAGCAGCTGCGAGCTCGCGACGTCGTACACTCTCGGCTCGCCGAGCCGCGTGGCACCCACGCAGCCTCCCGACGAGTCCTGCGCAGCAGCCCCAGCACGCGGCCGTCGCCCGTCCAGCGGCCCTCCTGGCCGCGCGCGCGGCCCGATCAGCCTCCCCGCGATGTTTCCAGGCGAGAGAGGCCAAGGAGCTGACGAGGCTGCCCAAGGCCTGCAACGCCCGCCAGCCCCAAGCCGAGGCGGCCTGAGCGCCTCGGCCCAGCGCTGAGACGCCGCGGGCCCCCGCCAGGCACAGGGCCTCGGCGACCTCGGGCCCGAAGCGGGCAGCGCCCCACCAAGCCCCCTGGCTCCAGAGAAGCGCGACCGAGCCGACGAAGAGGGCGGATCGCGAGCACGGACTCAGCTCAGTGTCGCCCGTCGTGGTGCCACCCTGATCGCCGCCAGGCGATCTAGAGCCAAAGTAAAACAGATCATGACAACGCGATTTGATCACAAACCAGTCGGGACGAGGCTGGATGAGACAACTGGCATTCCGAAAACCATCTAGCAAGCTCTGACGATGTACATGCATGCATGCATGCATACATACGTACATGAACCATCGCGCGCGCTTCGCGCGCGCTTATGTTCTAGCTGGTCGAGTGCTGACCGCATTGGGACAACAAGGCAGTTATGAATAATGAGGTCTCCTCCTGCCTCTTCCTCATTCCTCGTCCTCCGCTCTCATCGACCGGTCGACCCGTGATCTGTCGCCAAGCTACGGGCCAGGAAAAATGCAGCGCTACAGCGCCATGTTGCACTATGTTATGGAATGCCATGATACATCGCGCTACGCTATAAAGCGCAATGTCACGATGCAGTATGCAATGCAATAGCATTATAGACTCGACAGTGCGCGTTACATGCCATGCTATGCTGTGCAATGCTATCATTATATGTGCGATGATACCCTGAGCCATATCATGATATGTTTCCTCTGAAAAGCGATGCTAGCATACTGCGTCAAAAGGTACGCAAATACACGGCATGCCGGGCTATGCAATGCAATGCAATGCTATGCCATGTTCTGAGCTGCTAGGATAGAATAAAAAGGACGACCGTAAGAACAACAACGGGTGTGCGTGATATTTGCATGAATTGTGCTTACTCTTGCGCAAAGCAGTACGGTGTTATTCGACTAATGTATGTGCATTGGAATGCCATAATACGCCACGATGTGTCATGGGAGGCAATGACGTTATAGGCAATGTTACGTCATAACGTGCAGTGCTAGGCTCAGAATCCCGCTATGAAGTTCAATGCTATGGAATGCTGAACCATACTGTGATATGCACTGACACGGTCAGCTCTGTCGTGCTGTGCCGTGCCACGTCATGTCATGCAACGCTGCGCGGCCGCGATAGGCTAGGCGGTCCGTTGCTATGCACCAGTATGTGTTGGAGGCCTCTTGGGGGCCGTTTGGGGTGCTCTTGGGGTCTCTTGTTGAACCTCTTTGGGGCCTCGTGGGGCCTCTTGGGGGCCTCTTGGGCTCTCTTGGGAGAGTCCTGGGGAGTCCTGGGGGCCTCTTGGGGCAGAAGGCTCGAATCGTCGGTTCGTGTTCCCCCTCTTGGGCCCCTCTTGGGCCCTTCTTGGGACCGTCTTGAGGCCCTCTTGGGCGATCTTGGGCGCCTTTTGGGCCGTCTTGGGGCACTCTTGGGCCGTCTTGGGACTCTTGCGCCGTTGTGGCACCCACTTTGGGTGCCTCTTGGGCCGTCTTGAGCTGATTTCTGGCGCCTCGTGGGCTGTCTTCGACCGTCAGAAGCACGGAACAGCGAGAACACGAAAAACCTTCAGAAAACATATAAAAAATGTGCTTCGCCTCCGGAGTGCCTCGGGGGAGTCATTTTGAGGGCATCTCGGCCATCTTGAAACCCTCTTGGGCTGTCTTCAAGCCATGTTGCACCAATTTTGAAACGCTCTTGTGCGGTATTGGGCTCTCTTAGAGCTTTCGTGGGCCATCTTAGCGCCCTCTTGGACGTCTCTCGGGCCCTCGCGTCGCCCCCCTTCCCCTCCTTCGACTCAGTCTGGCACCCCCGCCGGGTCCAAAACGGCCGAAGACGAATCAGTGCACTCCAGGCCCCCCCGGACCCCCTCCCCATATGTGTATATATAAATAAAGATACATACATACATACATACATACATACATACATACATACATACATGCATGCATGCATGCATGCATGCATGCATGCATGCATGCATGCATGCATGCATGCATCCATCCATCCATCCATCCATCCATCCATCCATCCATCCATCCATCCATCCATCCATCCATACATACATACATACATACATACATACATACGTACGTAAACATACCTATACATCAACGATCTACATATACCTATACGACCACCCTTCGAGTGATAAGGAGGTTGTGGGGGGGGAGAAGGGGGGGGGAACCAACATCTGACTCAATCGATCTCACTATCGATCTCATTCAACGGGACATCACGGGACACCACGGGACACCACGGGGCACCACGGGATACTTGTCGATCTCACTATCGATCTCACGCAACAGGACAGCACGGGACACAACGAGTCACCACGGGACACCACGGGACCTCTCGATCTCACTATCGGTCTCACTATCGATCTCACTGTCGATCTCACTCAACGGGAAACCACGGGACACCACGGGACACCTCGGGACACCACATCGATCTCAGTATCGATCTCACTATCGATCTCACTCAATGGGACACCATGGGACACCACGGGACACCACGGGACACCTGTCGATCTCACTATCGATCTCACTATCGATTTCACTTTTTGGGACACCACGGGACACCTCTGGGCAACACATCGATCTCAGTATCGATCTCACTGTCGATCTCACTCAACGGGACACCATAGGACACCATGGGACACCACGGGACAACTGTCGATCTCACTATCGATCTTACTATCGATCTTACATTTTGGGACACCACAAGACACCACGGGACACCTCGGGGCACCACATCGATCTCACAATCGATCTCACTATCGATCTCACTATCGATCTCACTCAACGGGACACCACGGGACACCACGGGACACCACTGGACACCGCGGGACACCGCGAGCCACCGCCGGACGGACGGACGGACGGGCGGGCGGGGGAGAATCATTCGTCTTGACTTTGCCCTAGCAACGGCGGACACCACGGGACACCACAGGACACCACGGGACACCACGGGACACCGCAGGACACCGCGAGCCACCGCCGGACGGGCGGGCGGGGGAGAATCATGCGTCTTGACTTTGCCCTAGCAACGGCGGACACCACGGGACACCACTGGACACCGCGGGACACCGCGAGCCACCGCCAGACGGGCAAGAGGGGGAGAATCGTTCCTCTCGTGCGCCCGCGCAGCTGCGCCTCGCCCGCAGCCACGACACGAAAGAAACGAAACGATTTCCTGGTTGGGGGTCTCCGTTCCACTCCGATCTCACCCCCCAACCACGGACAAATACATAGACACTCATATAAATATACATAACATAGACATAAACATAGACATCCCTATACGACCACCCTTCGGGTGATAAGGAGGTTGTGGGGGGGGAGAGGAGGAGGAACCAACATCTGACTCAATCGATCTCACTATCGACCTAACTCAACGGGACACCACGGGACACCACGGGACACTTGTCGATCTCACTATGGATCTCACTATCGATCTCACTCAACGGGACACCATGGGACACCACGGGCCACCACGGGACACCACGGGACACCGCGGGACACCGCGAGCCACAGCCAGACACCGTAGGCCACCGCCGGACGGGCGGGAGAGGAAGAATCATTTGTCTTGACTTCGCCCCAGTAGCGGCGGGTTCATTCCTCTCGCGCGCCCACGCAGCTTCGCCTCGCCCGCACGCACGACACGAACGAAACGAAACCACTTCCTGGTTTGGGGTCTCCGTTCCACTGCGATCTCACCCCACACATATTCATGTAGGTATACATATACGTGTAAATATACAAGTACATATACACATACGTACACATATGCACATACATATACATATACGTATACATAGACACATACATATACATGTACATCTGCAAATACTCATACACATACATATACATATACATATACATGTACATGTACATGTACAAATACATGTACATGTACATGTACGTGCAGGTACACATGTGCATGTACCCATACATATGCATATGCAAATACAAATACCTATACATATGCATATACATATACATATACATATACATATACGTATACCTATACATATACATATACATACACACATATACATATACATATACATATACATATACATATACCTATACCTATACCTATACCTATACCTATACCTATACATACACGTAGGACTATACATATGCACAGGCATATACATATACATATGCAGATACACATACCTATACATAGACGTATACATAGACCTATACATCGACATATACATAGACATATACAAATCCAGATACATATACATATACATAAACATACACCTACACATATACATAGACATATACATATACATATACATATACACATACACATACAAATGCATATACATATACATATACATATACATATGCATATGCATATGAATGTACAAACATATACATGTACATGTACATGTACATATACATATATATAATCGCATAAACATACGCATGTGCTTACATTTAGACATATGCATGTACATATGCATATGCATAACCATATGCACATATATACGTACATATATGCACAATTCGCATATACATGCACATGTGAATATACACATACGTATGCATGCACATAAGCATACACATATACGTATACATACATCATATATACCTACATACATACATGTATACATACGTAAATACATACATACATACATGTGTGTGCATGTACCAGCGGTCTTCTGGTGTTTCTGAATTGTATAGAAAGAGGGTAAACAAACCTACCTCGCTTTTGACCACCCTCGCTTCCAAAAGATATCAAGCGATGCCAAACTACGGCCTGTACTGGTCAGGCCGCTTGACGAGGAGACGCGTGGTATGATTTGGTTTTGCCTGGAAGCGAAAGCGGGGTAGGTAATTCACGCTCTGTTTGTAGGGCAAACGTATACAAGATGCACTTGTTCAGCAAACACATCTCCGTCGCAAGAGAGTTGCACTCAGAGAATGCTGTGATAATGATCGCCCATGGGTGGGTTACGTGTGCGACACCTTCGACTGCCTGTATGTTCACTCAGCCCTGCGCTTCCCCGCCTGCGTTCCGACCGCACCCCTGCCTGGCGCGGAGGCCACTGATGCTGCTCGAATGCTACTCAACCCATTGCATCGTCACCTACGCATCACACCAGGCACGACGGCACACGGAGACTTGTTCATCGCTTCGGCCACAAACATCAAAGAAACGAGCTGTGCATCTCGGCTTGCGGCGGCAGAAGGCGGCAGCATTGCCTTGCAACATGGATTGCTGCAGGGCGCGCCCGGACCTTCCGTGCGCACGCGATGCCGCAGAAATGGCGCCCTGGCATACATCCGGAAGCGTCCACGACTTGTTAAAGGAAGCACGGATACCAAAACATTCCGTCTTCACCTGCCCTGTTGCAAAAGCGTTGCAAAAACACTGCATCCGAGGGTCGCACATGAACACGCGCCATACACAACACCGACGCCGCTGCAAGCAGCGGTGCCACTGCTACTCTGCGAGGCTGGCAGCGGGGCGCAAATTTCATCGGTAGCCAAACTACCTAGGAAGAGGGGGAGAAGCAGGATCGAAATTCACCGGAAAGCGGGACTGGATCTGCAAACTCTGCGAGGGCGAAACCATCAGAGGCCTCGGTACGTCGGCATACGATGAGACAGCGATGACACTATATCATCCAGGGCCCGGCCCACCCCAATGCCGATGGGTTCGTATGCGTGCCCGGACCCGGGTCCCCCCCTGGGTAGGAGGGCGCCCAAGAGAAGGACGTCGAACAGGGGGTTTCGCAAATCATGGCCCGAGGCACATGCGCGGACGAGGAGGCCCCAAGGGACGCGCTCAAAGCTGGGGAGATATCACGGCCACGGCCATGATTTCCACCACCGCCAACCTATTGATCACCCCCCTTTGACGCCCCCGAAAATCCTTGCCCACGTCCTGCGATAACAGCGCCTCTGGTCGGCCAACTTCGTTTTTCTATGTGTTTCGCGTTCCTCTCGCCCTGTCCCTCACTCTCCACCCATAGTCAGTCATCGTGCTACCACGAGCAATACCAGATAGGGCACGAAGGGGCTCTTCTGGCCACGGCGAGCCTCAGTAAGCCACGACTGGATCCCCCGACCTAAACCTAAGAAAGAGCACAGTTTGTGGGCGCTTGGAGGGTGGGTGGATGGAACCAGAACCCCCCCCTGGATCGAAAGGGGGAAAAGGTTCGACCACCCCCCCCTCTCCCGTGACGGAGGGGGGTTCAACCCCCCCCATCTCCTCTCTCCCTCTCCTCGGGCTGGCGCTGGCGTCGGCGGCGGCTGGCGGTGGCGGCGGGGAGCGTCGATGAAGACGACGATTTCCTTTCCCTGGCCGGCGCCAGCGCTTGCGGCGGCTGGCGGCGGCGGCGGGGAGCGTCGACGAGGACGACGGCCACGATTACGACGACGACGACGACGACGACGACGCTGCGCCACCGTGCCTTGGTTTTGGGACAGAATCCTCATGGATGCCTGGGTCTCGTCGGAGGGCTCTCGGGGGCCTCTGAAGGGCATGTGTGAAGCCTCCTGGGCGCCTCTTGGAGGTCTCTTGGGGCCTCTCTGACGTGGTGGTGGTGGTGGGCTGTGGTGGTGTGGTGTGTGGTGGGTGGGGGGTGGTGGATGATGGGTGATGGGTGGTGGTGGTGGTGGTGGTGGCGGTGGTGGTGGAGGTGGTGGCGGTGGTGGAGGCGGTGGTGGTGTGGCGGTTTGTGGTGGTGGTGGGTTGTGGTGGTGGTGGCGGTGGTGGTGGTGGTAATGGTGGTGAAAGTGGCGTGGTGGTTTGTGGTGGTGATGGTGGTCGTGCTGGTTATGGTGGGTTGTGGTGGGTTGTGGTGGTGGTGGTGGCGTTTTTGGTGGTGGTGGTGTTGGTGGTGGTGTAGTGGTTGGTGGTGATGGTGGTGGTGGTGGTGGTAGTGGGTTGTGCTGGTTGTGGTGGTGGTGGCGGCGGTGGTGGTGGTGGTGGTGTGGAGGTTTGTGGTGGTGGTGGTGGGTTTGGGAGGTGGTGGGTTGTTGCGGTGGTGGTGATGGTTGTCGCGTGGTGGTTTGTGGTAGTGGTGGTGTTGGCGGTGGTGGTGGTGGTGGTGGTGGGTTGTGGTGGTGGTGGTGGCGGTGGTTGTGGTGGTACTGCGGTGGTTTGTGGTGGTGGTGGTGGTGGTAGGTTGTTCTGGCGGTGAGGCGGTGTTTGTGGTGGTGGTGGTGGTGTGGTAGACTGTGGTTGTGGTGGGTTGTTGTGGGTGTGGTGGCGGTGGTGGGTTGTTGTGGTGGTGGTAATGGCTGTGGTTCGTGATGGTGGTGAGTTGTGGTGGTGGTAGTGGTGGCGGCGGTGAGGGTGATGGAGGCGTGGTGGTTTGTGGTGGTGGTGCGCTGTGATGTTGGTGGTGGTGGTGCTGGTGGTGGTGCCGCTGGTGGTGGTGTGTGGTGTGTGGTGGTGGTGGTGGTGGAGGCGGTTGTGGTGGTGGCGGTGTGGTGGTGGTGGTGGGTTGTGGCGGTGGTGGTGGCGGTGGCGGTGGTGGTGGCGATGGTGTCGGTAGTGGCGTGGTGGGTTGTGGTGGTGGTCGCGGTGGTTGTGGTGGGTTTTGGTGGGCTGTGGTTGTGGTGGCGTTTTTGGTGGTGGTGGTGATGTGGTGATGGTGGTGGTTGTCGTGGTGGTGGGCTGTGCTGGTTGTGGTGATCGTGGTGGTGGTTGCGGCGGTGGTGGTGATGGTGTGGTGGTGGTTTGTGGTGGTGGTGGTAGTGGTGAAGCCTTCGGGTCTTCCCGCCACCGTGTTTTGGCTTAGGGTCAGGTGAAGTGGTGGTGGAGGTGGTGGTGGGCTGTGGTGGTGGTGGTGGGTTGTGCTGGTTGTGGTGGTGGTGGCGGTGGTGGTGGTGGTGCGGTCGTTTGGTGGTGGTGGTTATGGTGGTATAATGGCGATGTGTGTTTTCCTTCTGCGGCCTTTGGGCCCTCTCTGGTCATCGTCGCTGCGTTCCCGCCGTCTGCGCTGCTGGCCGCCGCCAGCGCTGGCCCCAGCGCCAGCGCCGAAGAGGGGGGGGAAGGGTTTGGAACCCACCCACCCCGGGCCCTCTCTGGTCATCGTCGCTGCGTCTGCCGTCGACGCTGCTGGCCGCCGCCAGCGCCGGCGCCGGCGCCAGATGGGGGGAGGTGAAACCGCCACCCCTGGGGCGAGGGGGGGGTCAGAGGTTTGGGGAAGGGGGGCTTAGGGGGGAGGGGAGTCCCCCTGGGTCTGATCGACGGCGCCGAGTGTTCGGGGGGGAGCCCACCCCCCGGTTCGAAACGCGCCGCCGAATGTTCCCAAGGCAAGCGCCCGTGAAACGCGCTCTCTCAAACCTAAGGAACGGCCCGAAAACCAGAGACCCTCCCGAGCCCGAAGCAGCCCTGATTTCAGCGTCTGGACTGCAACTGTTAGCAAAAACCGTTTGAACAGGAACCACTCAAACTCTCAAGGAATTTGAGAAGCAACGTTAGGGGGGGGGCAGTTCACGAGGCGAACATTAAACTCGAGTCGGCGATACCTCGCCGATAGATCGGAGACAGGCCCACGATAGCGAATCCGCACCTTTCCTGGGCGGGGTGGGCTATCGGGCCCCCATCGTCGATGAATGGATGACTGCGGGCGGATGCATTCCGCCCCGCCTGAGCCTATTCTAACGTTGCCCCTGAGAATTTCACCCGGATTTCTTTGGTCGGCGCTGGACACACCCGGTATCCTCTGCGCGAGCTGGGGGGCGGCGCTGGAGGCGCCGCCCCAGGGTGCTCGGGACGGGGCGCACCAGCGCCATCCCAAGAATAAGACTGGAATGATGTCATGATGTCATGATATCTAGCAGTCCTCATTTGTGCAGCCCGTGTGGAACATTAGGACATCAAAGAAATCCTGAAGAGTTTGGCTGGAGCGTGTCATTGTCATGACCTCTCACCCGGCCGAAAAAAGCCGGCGCCGACCCCAAAAAACCCATGCTCGTGCAGTCTCGCTGCAGCCCGCTGCAGCCTGCCACCCGCGAGACAAAGCGTGCACGCGGGTACGCCCGTGCGCTCGTGCGCACGCGCTCTCGTGTGCGCGCGTGCTGGTGCGCGCGCGAGACCGAGCACGCGCTCGCCCGCGCGAATTCGCTCGGCATGCGCTCGAGTGCAGCTTGGCCTACAGTCACCCAGAGGCCTCCGAATGGGGTCCGAGTAGATGGGGTCGAAGGATCGCGCCGTATCGCTGCTACATCGGCGATGCATCGGCGACGTCGGCGTGGAGAAAACCGGGCTCCACATCGAGACGCATCGCCGATGTATCGGCGTTGCGGCGCGATCCTCCGACCTCGTCTGCGTTGACCCCATCTGGAAGGCAAAGATCACCGCTCGCTGGTATCGCGGTCGTGCGACACGTCGCCGGTGCAGGAGATAACGCGCGCGCGCCTCCGCCACCAGCAGCCCATCTGAGACCCATCCTCTCTTGGGAGCGGACCGCTGACCCTGGACCTCGGACGACGTCCCACGTAAGGGGGCAGGCTACGGCAGAGTGCATGTCGCACTTCAGGGATGACGTCCCGCGTCAAGGGGGCAAACTGAAGCAGAGCGCACTCAGCCCTCTGGGCCTGACAAAGAAATGAAGAGCGAGGGAGGGAGGGGGAGATGAGGCAAGAACGCAACCAAAACAGAGAGACAACTCTTGTGCCCGTCCCCGCCGCAGATCGCTGAAGATCAGGCTCGGACGACTGACTCTTGCAACGCAGCTAGCTGTCAGCGGGCTGCCTGAATGTTCGGCATAGAATCCACTGCGGCGGCGGCACAGGATCCATTGCGAGACTCCGCAAGCGAACGAGTGTGATGATCGGAGCTAGCACAGCTAAGAAAACTGACAACAGTGCCAGACTCAAAACACTCACCCCTCACGAGGCCGTAGAGAGCGCCATCTACAAAGATGTGCGCGGAGTGATATCAGCAGTGAAGGCGTGATATCACTTTGGTGCCAAGCCTAGACTCTTGGCCATAAGTAAACGGCGGTGCTCTACATCGCGCGCGCTTTGACGTGTTAGTTTGCCTACACACAATGGGATACATAGGCTGCGACACAGGGATGTGTGGGGATTTCATTGTACAGAGCGAAGCAACGGGAAGTGGGAGGCTGAAGTAAGGCGCA
This sequence comes from Prorocentrum cordatum, assembly GCA_963575745.1. NCBI lineage: Eukaryota > Dinophyceae > Prorocentrales > Prorocentraceae > Prorocentrum > Prorocentrum cordatum. Next base: position 195,238 of record CAUYUJ010016275.1, read on the forward strand.
TGAGCTAGTTCGAGGGAGCTCGTAGCCAACTGGCAACTCGCATTGCGAGTGTTAGCAGGGATCAAAGATGCTGCGATGCAATTAATCAATAAATTAGTGAACAGGGGTGGGGATACATGACTTGCGAGTAGCCGCTACTGGCTGGCAGTTTGTTGTGGTGGGTATGACACAGTGAGCAGACGTGGAGGGCATGGAGGGAAAATGCTGCAAGCTAAGAGTATGTAATTGAACAACACACAAAAAATGCAACCAGCAACATTTACTCGAACACCCGATATCGTGGCATTAGGGGAGCGTGCGATTTTGCATGATACCAATTTGCGTTCGGAGAGACCCCTTGCAAGATACACGGGTGCACCCAAGGGGGTGGCGTGGAAGGGGGGGGGCCAGGGCGACTGATACGATTGGAACCTACTACTACGACTTCGACGGCAACGACGACCTACTTCTGCTAACGCGGCTGCCAAAATGATTACACATGCACGGCTGCCAAAATGATTACACATGCACGCAAGATCCGCCACTGGAAGCACCTGCTCGAATGCCCCAACTTAAACAATAGTCACGTTAGAGGCGTGCCGCGGTAAAAACAGAGCCTCCTGGGAGAAGTTGCGCGCCAGGGAATCCGACCCCGGAAGCGCAAGCCGGGAGGCGTCAAAAACTATGCGCAATATCACCCATGGACAACAGGCGTACAACGCGACCTGTCGAGATTGAGTCGTGATGGGCGCCCAGAAGATGACGGATCTGCTACCGTGCCGCAAGGCACTGAGTGAGGGGAACACTTCGCGCTCTTTGTGCGTTTAATCCCACCAGCCCTCTGGGCGTCGGTGGTTTAGGGCGTTTCCTCTTCCACCCCTCCCTCTTCCCCTTCGGGGAGGGGTTTACCCCTCCCCCTACCCCCTCCCCACTGACCTGGACAGGAGGGGCGGAGAGCGGTCAGAGCGTCCAAAACAGCCTCGGCGAGGAAGCCAAAATCATTGATTTTAGCAGGGTTTTGGCCCCATTTTGGCCTCCTGGGGGGGCAGCGCTAATTAAAGCTCAGCTCTTCTTTGATAGATCTCCTCCAAGATGGCACAAAGAAGCGCCCAGGAGGCCCCAAGAGGTCCCAAGATGGCCCCAAGATGGCCCCAAGAGGCCCCCAAGAGACCCCCAGAAGGCCCCCAAGAAGACCCTCAGAGGCCCCAAGAGGCCCCCCCCCCCCCCGAGGCACCCAAGACCCCGAAGAGCCCCCCAGGATCGCCAAGAGACCCCCAAGACATCCCAAGAGGCCCCCAAGAATCGCCCAAGAGATACTCCAAGAGGCTCCTAGAGGCATCCAAGAGACCTCTGGCCCTTGTGCTTGCCCTCCTCCTCCTCTTCCTGTTCCTCCTTCCTGCTCCTACTCCTTCTCTTCCTCCTCCTCCTCCTCCTCCTCCTCCTCCTCCTCCTCTTCCTCCTCCTCCTCCTCATCCTCTTCCGCCTCCTCCTCATCCTATTCATCCTCCGTCTTCCCACTCCCTCATCCATCCATCCATCCATCCATCCACCTCCTCCTTCTCCTCCTCACTCCTTTGCACGGTTCGGCCGTCCTCCTCTTTGCTGCCGCACTTCCCTGATCACCTCAACTCGCCTGGACATCGTTTCGGGATGGGTTGGTGGGGATAAGCGGAGCGTCTAGAATTGAATAGTGTGAAAACTCTTGTGGGGCCCGGGAGCCCCTAATTGCCAGGACTTCCTCGGGTTTCTTGGGTTTGTCGACTGGTTGTTGGGCAATACCGTATGACTTCCCTAGAGGTCACGAATCAGTGAGAGACCCTCTGTCTCTCCGTCCGTTGTGTCCTGTAGGAGGGAGCCCCAGCTTGCCAGCGGAGAGGCACGGTGGCGGGACGGGCCGAAGGAAATTAGGTCCGCCGCCCCTTGTCGATTCATCGCAGGGGCGCCTGGCGTGCTGAAGTTTGAACGGGGCCGGGAGGCCCGACCAGAAACTTCCCCTTAGGCGAAGCCCAGCTCCAGCTCTGTTGTACCGTAGCAACGATAGTCCAAGTCCGAGGAGATCGTCGCGGGACCGACGGGCCATCTCAAGCGAAGGATGTTTTCGGTCCCGATGGCAAGTAGTATGCCTAGCAATGAGGCACAGTCACACGTTGGCGGCCGGTCGCTTGAGCCCAAGCGGCCGCGGACAAACGCTCGCTATCTCTCGCCCTTGTCCCAGCTCACTTTAGAGTCGGGGGGGAGGGAGACGAAGCGTGAGTCCGCCGCCCTTACACAGAAAACACGATCATTTTATATATTTTATATAAAATAAAAAATCGCAAGGGAGGTCACTCCGCAAGCAAGTGCCCTCGCGCGCAAGTTGCCTTCCGAGCACATCGCTGTATAAGCGAGTGCTACTCAGGCGGCCTCAGACGATGTTGTCTGGCCGGCCCGGTACGGAGTATGACGTTTGAAGTCATGTTTGAAGGATTGCGTTCCTCCCATGACCTGTAGGAACATATCTCTGTCAGTAGTCCCTTTTGTGTGACCGTCGGCGGTCATGTCGCGAGTGTCACACCGCTGGATACTATGCACGATTCCTCGCTCCATCATCTGTCGTACCCAACTGATGTGTCCCAAAAGAGCACAATCAGTCGGCTTCTTCAGGTCTTTCCTTGACAAGGACTTGAAGACATATTCAGCATCTGTGGTCAAAGTGGCCTTAATGCTCAGGCCACCCATCTCCAGTATATCCTTCAACTCAGTGGGTGTCTGTGGCCCTGCGTGGAGTTCGTGCAGAGTAACGATCGTGGGATAGGAGTCCTCCAAGTTGTGGGTTGCTGCTAGTGCTTCTGCTGAATAGCTTGAGCGGACCTGCAAGCGATGAGACTTGCAGCGCGCACCGAACACATGGGCGATACGCTTACCAGTTGGCGTGCTTCCACGCCGTAGCAAAATTGCCCCGCGAATGCACTTGCCTCTGACCTCGTCATCGGCATGCCCACTCAGGCGCCGATAGCCGGAGTCACTACGCGGGTCAACTTCGCACGTTGCAGTCATCGATCGATAGGCGATCTTCTTAGGGCAGGCCTGCAACTCCCTGGTAATCGCGCTAAGTCGTCGCACCTGCATATCGGTCGGTTCTTGGGCACGTTGCAGAGAGACCCCACATGCCATCAACCACACCTGTGCGATTAATGCGTAAGCCAACGCGCCTCTAAGGCTGACAAACATGTCAGCGACCATATTTGATGCTTTGGCGTCGGCGTCTGCGCCTCTGAGTTCAGGATGTCGCATAGGACGGAGCTGTTTCATGTATTCTTTTTGTTCCAGCGTAGAATCACCGCCCCCATCCTTTGTGCATCTCACAGCACAATTGGTAGATGTGCGCTTGTGAAGTTTACACTTACCAAAAAGTGTCATCGACGCACTCGACGGACCTGTCGACAGTGTCCTCAGTGCCGGCCTTATTAATATCATCAACATGTTTGGCTGCGACAAGGCTACTGCTTGTCTCCAACTCCTCGTCGTAGGACGTGGGTCTGAGACCACAGCCTCTCGTGGTCCTTCTGAGCTTCAGTGAGAAGGCTCTGCGGGCATCCTTGGCGCCGGTGCCTGGCTCGAGGCACTGCAAGCAGGTGCTTCGACTCGTCGCAGCGCTCGGACCCTGGGAGGGATCGAAGAACCGATGATCCAGGCGGCAAGGTAAAAGACACCGCACGTTCTTTTTCACCGGTTGTCTCAGCAAGTTCCTGGTAGGTGAACCCTTTTCAGGAAAACCCCGTTGATGTCAGCGGAAACAATGAGCCATTGATTCTTGCACGCTGCCGTCCTCGCGACTAGTTTTTGACTTGGCCGCCGCGCTGTTCCTGGGAATGTCTCCACGTCGAAAGCCCCGGGGCCCATGAAGCCCCGAAGTACCAGGCGCAGTCCGATGGCGCGCCCCATCTCGCCATTTTTGGTTCTGCACGAACTTCCACTTATATGCGCACCTCGAAAACACGATGGCTGACACTTTGGGAATGCATCGCATATTGAAACACGCATTGTCAAACCATGCATTGAGTTCAGAATATTGGGCCTCTGACACCTTAACTGGGTTCGCCTGAATGCGGCGTCGGCCTTCGCGAGGAGGTCGCCCCCCTTGACGACCACAGCTCGTTGCGCGCCGGCGGTTACATATGCTCGCATGGCGGTCACGCGGTCGACGTCTAATATCCGATGCTGTTGTTCGGAAAGGACTACCTTTGACATTTCTGCAGTAAAGCAAAGTTCTATATATTGACACTTTTCGCCCGAGTCCGATCCGCAACCATGATCTTCGCCTGCGGAACAGAGTAGGACATGGCACGCCTCCTCGACATCGGAGTCGCGTGGATGACCCCACGTAGGCAGGTGCCCCCGCTGTTCTTCAGCTACCGTGACCAGCGCACTGTTGTTTGTGATCATATATGCGGGCACTGTGTACAGGTCATCTAATAGAGTTGCCTCCAACAGTTCCCATTCTTCATGTAGCTCTGCGCACCACACATCCATGATATGCGCCTCAAGGTCCGCTTCTGATTCCTCATAGATCGTAGAGAGCCGCCCATCCTCCTGTGGTGGTTCGGCTTCTGAAACTTCTCCGGCGTTGTTGTCGTGTGTCGGCGCGTCGGCCAGTTCCACGAAATTCGCCATATCCCGATCGATGCCCGATTGCGGTCTAGCTGACTCTAGGTACTGGGTGATCCTCGATTTGGCTGGTCCAGTTATATCACATATCTGTATGTGTATATATACATATGTATTCAGGGCAGTGCCTTAGGATTCATAGTAGTGGAACCCTGGGTTCCCGTCGTTGCCATAATGTACCAACGCGCAGCTGTCAGCATAAGCCACCGGAGGTAGCTTGTGGATACCCATAGCTAACCTAACAGAAACCACCTACATTCTCGATGCGAAAGAAGTCCCTCATAAGTACTGTAGAGCTAACTAAGTGTACTTTAGGAGATAGTCGGCTCGCACATGTCATCTGAAGCGTTCCCCCTTTTGGTCGGGACATAGCCGGACGTCACAGCAGGCCCCCCCGCAGGTAGACTGGCAACAAATGTCAACACTGTCCGCAGCGCAGCGTTGTCAGAACGACTCTCTCGGACGATCAAAACTTCGATGTATTGTGAATGTCGTGCGTCGCCGCATTGGACTTGCACATCGAGGCTTCCCACTCGAAAAATGGTTTGACCCCTGTCGGGGCTGTTCCGCACAACCGGGAAAGGGCCATCCCAGCCTCCCCAGTCGCCCATTGTAGTTGTGGGGCGATAATAGTCGACCAAGTCTCCTTCATCGTAGTAGTGCTGACCGGTAATAGTTGTCTTAATACGCAATGCACGATTGGTCTTGGCTGTTGCAGTACCTTGCGCGATAGCTTCAATGCATACCTGGCGAATCACCTGTTCTCGGGAATGATCGAATGTCTCTGTCGGCTGCTCATGATCCAGAACAGGCAAGTCAGGAAGCACTGCTGGTTGCCGCCCAAACAGAACGCTGCATGGAGACACTTCATTGTAGAATGTGAACGCGCTGGCGGCAAAGAAAGCTCCACGCAGCAGTCGTGTGAATACAAACGGAATGTCTAACCTTTTGAACTCAGTTTTCACGACGTGAAGTAAATGGCGTAATATGCCCTTCTGGCTTCAGTTGTCGCAGCGCGTTGCCCACGCGCGCGCGCTCAACTCAGCGCCTTTTGATTTGAGGACTGCCTTAGCCGCGTCGTTATTCAGGGCACCCTCCCCATCGGAGTAGAGTACCTTGGCAGGTCCGAACTGCATCCGGCACTGATGATACGCATCTAAGAGATTGGTCATTATTTTATCTGGCATCTCCATGCCAGTAGCACATCGAAAATAACGATCAACGATGCGGAATCCGCCGATCCAGCGCGTGAGTTTAAGAAACCTACAACTTGGGCTTCAACTCTGCTGGGGGGGGCCGGGGGGGCTCTGCCGGGGTAGGGGGGGAGGGGAAGGGGGGGGGGCATCGGGCCAACGCCCCCCCCCCCCCCCCTCGGGAACCCCAAACAGGACGCCACAAAGACGGCCCAGGAGGCGCCCGAAGCGGCCCAGGAGCGCCCCTGGACGCCCAAGATGGCCTGAACTGCCCAAGAGGCCTTCAGGACGCAAGGAGATCCCAAGAGAACCCCCAAGAGGGCCTCTCAAGAGGTCAATAATAAAGTTGCTAATAGGTTTTGAAGCATTTTAACATGATCTCCTTTTCCGTCTTAGAAGCACCGAAGACGGTCGGTCCAAGAGACCCCCAAGATCGCCCCAAGACAACCCAAAAGGCCCCCAAGAGGAGCCGAGGCGGTCCAAGAGGGCCCGAACATAGCCCCGGAGGCCCCCCAAGACGACCCCGAGAGGCCCCCAAGATGGCCTCAAGAGGGTGAACCCGCAGGGGCCCTTCTGGCCCCCCACCCCAAGATGACCCCAAGAGCCCACGAGATGCCCCCGAGGAGCCCCCAAGGGGCCCCCAGAGGCCCCAAAGAGGCCCCCAGGAAGCCCCAAAGGCCCCCAAGAAGCCCCAAGAACTAAGAGGCCCCAAGAGGCGCTCAGACGCGCGCTGCCAACGCATGGACCGACTTGGAATTGCTCGGGAGCGGAAGCGATGACCGAAGAGCTTCCACCCGTCGCCGTCGCCAGTCGTCGGTCGTCGGCCGTCGGCAGCCGTTCGCCGTCAATCGTCGTCGTCGTCGTCGTCGTCGTCGTCGGTTCGTCGTCGTCGTCGGTTCGTCGTCATTAACTCCTTCGTCGGTCGTCGTCGTAATTATCCCGCTCGTCGACCGTTGGTCGCCCGTTGTCGTCGTCATCGTCCATTTCAACAACAATAGCATCAGGAGCGCCCCGGATCGGCGGCACTGGCCGGAGGCCACTACAATATCTGATGTTCCTGTGTGTAGAATATCAGTTCGCATTCGACTTCTTCGTTAAACTTGCCAGGTAGTGCCGTAGACGGCATGACCGCATGCCCTGGCTTATCCCATGCCCTGCACTCCCGACATGTGTCACATTTACCTTTGATCAGGTTATGCCCGACGTTGTCCAGACCAGCTTTGGTTAAGACGAGTCTAATCTGAGGCTCTTCAGAATGGAACAATCGCAAGTGTAGTTTCCGCAACTCGCGTATCACCACGCTTGGGCCGAGGCTCCGTAGATTATGTAAACTGATTTGGACATCGAACCTCGACCAGTCTGGGAGTCGCGGGCGCGCAGCAGGGCTACCCGCAGGTGGTGGTGGAGGTGGAGATTCCCCCTGCTGCCGGCCGCGTCTGGCTCTGATATGTGGCAGTCGTCTGTGATCATCCGAGCTACCGGCTCCGCTCGAGGCACGATGCCCCGCAGCAGGTTCAGCAGCAATGTCTGCCTACTGTAATATCGTAGCTGCTGGCGCCAGCTGCAGGTCCAGCCCTGAAGCCAGGTCTCGGTGCTCGTGGCCGCACAGGTGGCGGCGCGGCCTGTGCCTCGGGAGGTGGCGCTGCTGGTTCGGCAGGAGCTGGGCGTTCCTGTCCGCGGCTGTCAGGCAGCGCCCACGGCGTGGCAAACTCGAATTCGCCAGGTGTCCGTAGGTGACCAGTCTGGTCATGGCCGTCGTTCTTCTTGCAGCTAGGACATTCCCAGCGGTAGTCCCCCTTGTCGCACCACCTACAATAATTGGGGCCTCTGCCATGCGAGCGGGAATACAGGTTCACATTATCCGCGCGCGCAGGACATCACGATCCCCCCGAGGGCGGCAGATTGATCGAACAGTCGGGATGTCGAAGGATACTTGGAACATCCAGGTCAAATCCTCGCGCGTTGGTAACAGAAGCGGAGGAAGGATAAGGATGGCCATGGACAGGATCACTGTTCACTAGGAGTAGATCGTGTACGATCTGGGCTGCGTCGACAAAAAGAGACTGCATCTTCGGAGCAAATTGTGCAGCCCGGGATAAATCTTTATTGTGCACCGAAGCATGCTGATGATGGCCAGCACACCGCTTCCGTTCGAATGACGCAAGTAAGAGACGGCGGTTAGCCATCATCGCCACGGGAGCCACGGAGACCAGTAGTACATTGGTCCATAGTTACTTTGCAAGGGCCCTCGAAGTTGGCCAATGTTGTCCATGGCGGTATTTCGCCCACCCGAGTACCCAGCGGGTGTTCTCGTAGATAAAACCGTCGAAGGTCGTTTTGACGAATGGAAACCATCCCACAGAACTTGATATGTGGAAGGTCTTCTTTATGGTGTTCATGCCACGTGTCATAGTTGACTTGGGAATGTAAGTACGAGGGTAGTCCAGTCGTTCTGCAATTGGGTCGCACTAGAAAACATTGACGAAACACACGTCTCAGTGATGCATCGCTGCGTCCTGGACGTCCTTGTTTCCCAGGTCAACATATGAACGTTCGTCCAGGTATCCTCATGAGGATATACCGCGGCTGAAAGCTAACTGCCATATCCCCCCGCTTCCTCCAAACAACTCCCATCTGTATATACATATATATACATACGTACATACATACATACATACATATATATATATATATATATATATTCACACATATACCTCGCTGTGTCGTCCGCAACACAAGGTCAGGATTATGGAGAACACATCGGCATGCGCATCCGCAGGTGGACCCGCGGGCAACGCGATGAAGGTTCCCTCTGCGCCATCACTATCGGTGTCGGAGTCAAGGGGAACGTCGGTGCAGTAAGCACCACATCCGAGACCTTTTAGGTCGTCACCGCAAGCATCATTGCCGTCTTCGGCTACTTTGGGTAACTTGCGCGGTTTGATGCCTGCTTCTTTGTCGGCTTCTTGCTTTCCTTGTTGTTTGGTCCGGGCATCTGTCGGCAATGCTGTCAGCTGTTCTGCGCCGGGTGAAATGAGTGTCGGAAATTCGGGAATTGGGGGGGACACGCGGCCACGCTCAATCGAGGGGGGGAAGACGATCGTCATCGACGAACGCAACCCGCCTTGGGCGCGGTCGCTGGCCCTCCTGTCCGATAAGGAGTCGTGCCGGAGGCTCCCAGAACAATCGAGTGCGAATATTTGTCACAGCATTTGGCAGCGGCGCAATGTAATTGCACCCGATAGGTTGGTCCTGAATTTTAAAACCTTGCATCGCAAAATTGTCGTCAAGATTCATCGTCACCCTTCTCGCAACATGGCCCCAGTCAGGGTCTTTCTTAGGGGACTGCACGTAAGTTCGAGCTCCTTTATCCACTGTTGCCCTGAGGGTGGTCAGACGCTGAAAATAGCAACCCCAAGGTCTATACATTAAGTTTAACGTCTTGCGTTAGACCACGTCTGGACGTTAAAAACGTCCTTGTGCGATGATCGCACTCAGGCAGGGCATGCGATACTCTGCAGCGAATGGCAGCGCGCGAGAAAATCACAGCCAAACGCTGCTGCGAAGAAGCGAAACACAGCCAAACGTTGCTGCGAAGAGGCCAAACACCCCACCGCAAGATGATGGCAATGATAAATGACGACGATGGATGACGATGAGCAGATCAGAAAGTGAATGATGTTTCGCGTGCTATCTCCAACAAAAATCCACATGTTCCCCACCTAACTCCTCCCATGTCGTAAAATTGGTTGCAACACTTTTTCAAGAGTACCGTCCTTTGGATACAGCGAGTCTGCATAAATCACATTCCCATTGTGCGAAACGACCGGGTCTTGATCGATATGGCCTGCCTTGAAGATTGCTCCTGGTTGTTCCACCACTCGTGGCCCCTCCACTCGGTTGTTTTGTTAGCCCATCTCTCACTATCCATGTTTGCCGGCGCGCCTGCCCAGTTCAATGTTGCAACAGGTGGGCCTTCGCCCAACATTCGACTCTGGCGCTCCGCGCTTTCCTATCCGCAATTGCTGTCGCACGTTTGATCCGGGGAACGCAGTCCTCGTCTGGCCGTCGACGCGGGCCCACCATCGCTCGAAGCACCAGCCTCTGCGTGGACCGCAATTTCCTCGCCTGCGCGACCGTAAGTTCCCAGGGCTCTGCGCACCGCGGCGCCGACTTCGACACTGCGGAGTCGAAGAGTAACAAGCGCTTCATTTCTGAAGCCGCACGCGTCTGCAGAAGCGAGCGGAATGACTGGTACTTTGCCCGGGCAACTCTTATGCGGCCAGCGAATTCCGCGCGCGCGCTCCCATTCACTGACACGATCGCGCCCAGGACTTCGAAGCCGGCGGAGCAGCTGCATCGAGATAAACGGCGCTGGCCCAATTTCAAAACCTCGCCCGCTTGAACGTCCACGCCTGCGCATTGAACGCTGCATTTGCTCTCGTCATTCTGCAAGTGCGTCGGCAATGCCAGTTAGCATTCACCAGCGCCTGTCTGGACTTCGCGACCAACGTCGCGCCACTGGCAAACATAGCGCATGTAAACCGACATCGCCCAAACACGTTACCCCAATCACGGCGCCGCGCCATTCGCGCCCCCATTCGCCCTTCAAGCTTGCCATAGCTGCCCGGACCGCGCTCGCAAAGAGCGACGGCGACGTTGGGTCTCCTGGACGCGCGCCCCGTAGGATTTCGAAGTATATGCTCCTTACTGCGCAATCGACGCGGACATATGCCTCCCGTCTGTCACGCCAGCGGCGGATTGCATTGATGTCTGCGCCACTCACGCGCGCGCGTTCCAAGCCGTAAAAAATGCTGACTGTCTGATTTGATCAGAAGCCGTCAAGATCAAGCGATGCGACTCGCACTGTTTTGTCCCATTCGCTACTTTCGTCGCTGATCACGCGCAGTGCGTGGACAAGACCCCGGCGCCCGCAATTTTTACGAAACCCCATCTTTTCTGGAGCGCGGCGGTGATCCAAGACCTTCTCGAGTCTACGTGGGAAGGCGCCGCCGTGCAGCTTGCTGAGGACAGGGACCATCGCGATGGGCATGCAGTTCTTTGGTAAAGTGGCATCGCCTTTTTAAAACAACGCGACCAATCTTGACCGTGCCCAGGCTGCCGGCACGGAAGCGGAACCATTCATCATGTCCAAAAAAACATACCCAAGAAAGCTTCGCCACTTTCTTTGGGCATCTCTGCGACGATGCCATCGTCTGAACACGTTTTGTCTGTCTTCATTGCTCTGATCGCGCCCCGGACGTCGGCCGTCAGTTCCTCGGGTCGCGCCTCTCCCCGGCGCGGGTCTGGAGATTGGTCTGCGCGCGGCGCGTCGTACAAATTCTGGTAGAGAGCAGCGAAAACCTCTGCGATGTCATCCAGGCTTGCCTGTATATAGCCATATGCGTCCTTCGCGGCTGCCATGCGTCTCTTCAACTTTGGGGCTGTTTCGACATGGTTCAAACCTATCGCGCTCCCTCTCTGAATCATGCAATCTACTTGTGGATATGCTTTTCGGCGCGCGCGGTGCCGAATTGCGCGAAACAGCTTCAATGGCAAATCTCGCCATTCCTCCTCGGTGGGAGCTTGCTTCCGCGCCCCCCGGAGGTCTTTCACATCTTGCGGCTCGGTCCCCCGATTGTTTCCCACATGTGTAGCGCCCTCGAATTTCGCAGCCACTTGAACGACGGCCTCCGCGAGTAACTCGATTGATCCCTCATGCAAATCCCCCATTGCCTTGCGCTGCGCTTCGCGATGTTCGTCTTCACGCCTGGTTAGCTTCCAACCCCAATTGCGCGCTGCAGGTATTTTGCCGACACGGCTCTGCGGTCTGTTCGTTGGATCAGATCGCCCACGACACGCGAATTCCCCATCCCATGATTGATCTTCGCACCCACCAGAAGGTCATCAATGCCTCGGACCCCCCGCGCCCCACATTCGCTGGGCCCACATATCGGAGGCAGGTCAGCAGAAAAATGCAGTGACACTTGCGAAACGACGCCCCAGCGACCCACATACAAACGCCTGCCCCCTATCGTTCCGCAGCCCGGAACCAAACTTGCCCAAACAGCTGGGGGGGTCAAAACCTGTTAGCTTTCCAACCGAGGCGTTTGCATCTATCCCAATCAGCGCGGATTTGCCCCCTCTGTCTGATGATATCGCGTCGGCCAAAGCCGCCAGCGCACCGTCGCGCTCACCGTCGCCCTGCACGCGCGCGGTAACTACCCCCCATGACCCCGTCTATGAAGACAAATCTGCGCGCGCGATTCTGCCGCCCGCTGCACCCGAAAAGTTCGTGAGAAATGATGCCCGCGATCCATGAACAAGAATTGCTACGCTTCTCGGCCGATCCCCATATGCTGCCACGCACCAAATGTGTCCTCCTTCCACTGCTTCCATTGTAGTTACAATGCTTTTGGGGCCTTCTTGGATGAAAACGACATCCCATTCAAAAACTAAGAATCGAGCGTTGATTACAGAATCCGTGAAATCGCCATCGCCGAGGCCAGCGACGTTCCAAGTTATTGCCCGCAACGCTGCATTTCCATCACGCGGTTCGCGCACACTGCCTACCTCTGCCTGGCCAGCCGCCCCTCTCGACGATGAAACTCGCGAGACTCATGCTGGAAAGTCGCCGCCCACAGATGCATGCGACCCTCTTTCTGATCCCCCTTCCGCTTCCCCCTCCTCTCAAAATTGACCTGGCAGGGCTCGCCCATCGCAAATGTACTCTGGACGTTCGGAGGGGCGCCCCCGTCGATGACAACATCAATATCACGTCTCCCCCCTCTTCTCTCCCCCTTTTCCCCCTCCTCATTCTCCCTCGCCGTCCCAAAATAGACCATGTAGAAATTGCCCGTGTACTTGTACTGTGATACTTCCTCCTCCTCCTTCTTGTATGTGTCCCCCGTCAAATCCAGTTGTCTCCAGGCGTGCGAATACTTGCCATTCCTTCATGGAAAATCCGCACGATGTTCTGCACGTGCAAGGTTTCGCCCTGGCACTGAATGCTCTTCTCCTCCTCGTCCTCCCAGTCCTATTTTGCGCTCCGCCCAGAATGTCCTGACGTCCGCAAGCGCATGCCCTCTTAACTCTTCGAGTTGGTTTTCCATATGCCTTAGTTTGTTGTCGGAAGTCCTCTTTTCGATCGCGTCATTGCTCTTGAAACGCATGTTCGCTCCATCATCCCACGATTGCTGCATAGACCCAGATTTCTTAAGAAACCTACTTGTGGTTGCATCCGAAACGCCGATGTTGGAAAGGCCTGCGAATACGAAAATATAGTTGCACTTGTTCCCAGACTCTAGATTATCCACTGTTTGTTTGACCTGCCGAATGGCGTATTCCTCGTCCTGCGCCTTCTTCAAGCAAGTTGCGATGACCTGCTGATCCCTATTGCCCCTCTCGTATACTCCCGGATATGACTTCACCGGCGCCTTCTGGCTAAGATTCGTAATCAAATTGCGAAGCTCCTTGATGCTTTGCTCGAGCTCCTCATCTTTCTTCTGCATATCACTTATATCTTGTTTGATATTGTCGACGTCATCCGATGCTTCGGATGCTGCCGACGCTCGCATTGCAATGTATTGTGTTTGTTGCATGGTAATATGCATACCAGTCATCATTTCAAGCATACTAAATATTTGTGTTATTGGGTCATTTCGAAGCTCTTCAACTTCTTATCGTCAGGGGAACTGCCACTACCCCCTCCGACTTGCGAGTTGGTATTCATTTCTAAAAACGAATAGACTCTACCCCCCCCCCCGGCGTTATCCCCCCCCCTTTCGGGCATGTAAATCATATACGATTCTGACCACATGTCCATACGAAATATGAATTTACTCTATCCCAGGGGGGCCGGTATCGCTCCCCCTGAAGTTCCCTTGTAAAAACCATACGCGGGGACATTTTTTCCTCTAACATAAGACTTGTTCCCAAATCCCTTGCAAAATTATCCTGGCGAAAGACCCAACCATAAGCAATTGTTGGTAACGCGTTGTGGGTGCCGCTTTCGGTGGGGCTCCATATGGGGCCACGAAGCGCTGCCTTGGATAGGGGGAACCGCATGCGGACTGCGCCACCGGGGCGGGCCTTCGGTGGAGCTCCCTATGGGGCTACGAAACGCTGCCCTGGGTGGGGGAACCGCATGCGAACTGCGCCACTGGGGCCTTCGGTGGAGCTCCCTATGGTGCTGCCCTGGGTGGGGGAAGCGCATGCGAACTGCGCGGGGGCTTCGGTGGAGCTCCCTATGGGGCCACGAAACGCTGCCCTGGGTGGGGGAACCGCATGCGAAGCCACTGGGGCCTTCGGTGGAGCTCCCTATGGGGCCACGAAACGCTGCCCTGGGTGGGGGAACCGCATGCGAACCCCACTGGGGCCTTCGGTGGAGCTCCCTATGGGGCCACGAAACGCTGCCCTGGGTGGGGGAACCGCATGCGAACACCCCCACTGGGGCCTTCGGTGGAGCTCCCTATGGGGCCACGAAACGCTGCCCTGGGTGGGGGAACCGCATGCGAAACGGGAGCTACGAAACGCTGCCCTGGGTAGAGCTCCCATGGGGCCACGAAACGCTGCCCTGGGTGGGGGCATGCACACCCCCACTGGGGCCTTCGGTGGAGCTCCCTATATGGGGCCACGAAACGCTGCCCTGGGTGGGGGAACCGCATGTGGACACCCCCACTGGGGCCTTCGGTGGAGCTCCCTATGGGGCCACGAAACGCTGCCCTGGGTGGGGGAACCGCATGTGGACACCCCCACTGGGGCCTTCGGTGGAGCTCCCTATGGGGCCACGAAACGCTGCCCTGGGTGGGGGAACCGCATGTGGACACCCCCACTGGGGCCTTCGGTGGAGCTCCCTATGGGGCCACGAAACGCTGCCCTGGGTGGGGGAACCGCATGTGGACACCCCCACTGGGGCCTTCGGTGGAGCTCCCTATGGGGCCACGAAACGCTGCCCTGGGTGGGGGAACCGCATGTGGACACCCCCACTGGGGCCTTCGGTGGAGCTCCCTATGGGGCTACGAAACGCTGCCCTGGGTGGGGGAACCGCATGTGGACACCCCCACTGGGGCCTTCGGTGGAGCTCCCTATGGGGCCACGAAACGCTGCCCTGGGTGGGGGAACCGCATGCGAACACCCCCACTGGGGCCTTCGGTGGAGCTCCCTATGGGGCTACGAAACGCTGCCCTGGGTGGGGGAACCGCATGCGACACCCCCACTGGGGCCTTCGGTGGAGCTCCCTATGGGGCCACGAAACGCTGCCCTGGGTGGGGGAACCGCATGTGGACACCCCCACTGGGGCCTTCGGTGGAGCTCCCTATGGGGCTACGAAACGCTGCCCTGGGTGGGGGAACCGCATGTGGACACCCCCACTGGGGCCTTCGGTGGAGCTCCCTATGGGGCCACGAAACGCTGCCCTGGGTGGGGGAACCGCATGCGAACACCCCCACTGGGGCCTTCGGTGGAGCTCCCTATGGGGCCACGAAACGCTGCCCTGGGTGGGGGAACCGCATGCGAACACCCCCACTGGGGCCTTCGGTGGAGCTCCCTATGGGGCCACGAAACGCTGCCCTGGGTGGGGGAACCGCATGCGAACACCCCCACTGGGGCCTTCGGTGGAGCTCCCTATGGGGCCTACGAAACGCTGCCCTGGGTGGGGGAACCGCATGCGAACACCCCCACTGGGGCCTTCGGTGGAGCTCCCTATGGGGCCACGAAACGCTGCCCTGGGTGGGGGAACCGCATGCGACACCCCCACTGGGGCCTTCGGTGGAGCTCCCTATGGGGCCACGAAACGCTGCCCTGGGTGGGGGAACCGCATGCGAACACCCCCACTGGGGCCTTCGGTGGAGCTCCCTATGGAGCCACGAAGCGCTGTAATGGGTGGGTGAAACGCAGAGAGGAGGGAGGAGAGGGAGGAGGAGGGAGGAGGAGGGGGAGGAGGAGGAGAGGAGGAGAGGAGGAGAGGAGACGCGGGCACCGTCTCTTCAAAACGAGGACCCAACACCACAGGATGGTTGGGAAAAAGAAACGAAGTGCACACGCGCGCGTCGTCGCGCGCGCATGCCGAAATCCTCCAAAAAACGTCGGTGCCGGAAGGATTTCGCAATCGAGCTTCCAAAAAAACAAACAAAAACACAGGATTTCGCAACACGGACTTGCTAAAAAGCTTACGCGCGAGCCCTTGCGAAATCTTCAGAAAACCATTGGTTTTTCAAGAGTCTCACAAAATGCTAACAAACGGGCTTCGCGCGCGCATGGCGAATTCTGTCGAACGCCATTGCGCGTGTGCCGTCGCGAGAATCCTCTGCAACAGAAAAAAGGAAGTGCAGACGCGCGCGCGTCGTCGCGCGCGTATGCCGAAATCCTTCAAAACCCATCGGCTTCGGAAGGATTCCAACATCGAATGTTCAAAAACCCTTCAAAAACACAAGACTTCGCAACACGGATTTTCCACAAAAACGTGCGCGCGCGCTCTTGCGTCGTCGTCGTCGTCGTCGTCGCCGTCCTCCCTCCTCCCGCGTCGTCGTCGTCGTCGCCTACGTCGTCCTCTGTCTTTCCTCGTGTTCGTTGTCGTCGTCCTCTTTGGCGTCGTGGTCGTTTCCGTCGTCGTTGTCGCCGTGGTCGTCGTTCCTCCTCCTCCCTCGTCGTCGTCGTCGTCCGTCGTCGGCGTCTCGTGGTCGTCCCTCCTATTTCGTCGCCGTCGTCGTCGGCGTCGTCGTCGTTGTCGTCGTCGTCTTCCCTCCTCCCTCGTCGTTTCGTCGTCGGCGTCGCCGTCCTTCCTCCTTCTTCGTCGTTCGCGTCGTCGCCGTCCTCCCTCCTCCCTGGTCGTTGTCGTCGTTGTCGTCAATGTCGTCGTTGTCGCCGTCGTCGTCCTCCCTCCTCCCTCGTCGTCGTCTTCGTTGGCGACGTCGTCGTCGTCTTCGTCGTCGTCGGCGTCGGCGTCGTCGTATTCGTCGTCGTCGACGTACGTCGTCGGCGTCGTTGACGTCGTCGTCGTCGGTGTCGTTGTTGTCGCAGTCGGCGTCGTCATCGTCGTCGTCGTTGTCATCGTCGTCGTCGTCGTTGGCGTCGGCGTCGTCGTCGTCGGTTTGGTCGTCGTCGTCGTCGTTGTCGGCGTCGTCAAAGTCGTTGGAGACGTCGTCGGTGTCGTCGTAGTCGTTGTCGGCGGCGTCGTCGTCGTTGTCGCTGTCGTCGTCGGCGTCGCTGTCGCTGCCAAGTGCCATTTGGTACCCACCGTCACGGTCTTAAGAGATTTTGCAAACAAAGTTGCGGGTGGGTGAGCGGGATGTTTGCGCGAGCAGTGGAGTGGACAACTCACTGCGAACAGAAATTAATCCAACCAAAGCTTTCACAACCTCCATCTTGCCCTCACAAGAAGTTGCTGTCACCCTTGCACTGGCCAACAAGAGGTGTTCAGTAACAAGTTATATGAGCCAAGACGGTGACTTGAGCCAAGACGGTTACTTGGGCCAAAACGGTTGCTTGAGCCAAGACGGTTACACATACAGACATTACATACAAGCAGACATTGATATAGTACCAGATAAACATAGATACACACATCGATACATACATACATATCCGAACATAAACACATATAACCGTAAATTGGTAAACACATGCATAACTAAATTCAAAAATGAGTACGTACGTGGATAACTCGATACATAGCAGATGAATGAATACAGGAAGACATAAACAAACAAATTCGCCGGCCCAACGGGCCAGAGGCGTGCTAAGATCTCCAGCTACTGGTAAGCACCATTTCTAGTTCGCGCGCGCGGGGTGGCCCCTGGGGGTCCCTAGACGATTAGTACCCCAGCCAGTACTACCCAGAGATGGGTTTTCCTTCTGGGCGCGGCTTTCAGGCGCCCCCGAGCGCTCCTAGAGGGCCCAAAGAGTCCCCAAGACGGTCCAAGAGGGCTCCGAGTCGCCGACTGATCGGTCCAAGACTCCCACGATCGCCTCCAGACGGCCGCAGACGCTCCCAAGACGCCCAAGGAGGCCTCGAAGAAGCGTCTCAAGAGGCTCCAGGAGGCAAAAACAATTGATATCCATTCGGTTTTTGAAGGATTGTGCCGTTCTCATCTGTTCGGCTTCCCGGCGCTCTAAGACGGCCCAAGAGGCCCAAAATATCCCCCCAAGACGACCCAAGAGGCCTCCAAGAGAGCCCCAAGACGGCCCAAGAGGGCCCCAAGACGGCCCAAGAGGCCTCCAAGACGGCGCAGGGTATCCCCAGGACGGCCCCAAGATGGGGCCAGACGGAGAACCCAAACGGACATTTCGAGCCCTCGGTCCCAAGACGCTCCCAAGACGCCTAAAGATGCCTCGAAGAAGCGTCTCAAGAGAGCTTCGGGAGGCAAAAACCATCGATATCCCTTCGGTGTTTGAAGGATGTTGCCGTTCTCATCTGCTCGGCTTCTTGGCGCTCAAGGACGGTCCAAGAGGCCCCAAATATCGCCCCAAGACGGCCCAAGAGGCCTCCAAGAGAGCTCCAAGAGGGCTCCAAGAGGGCCCCAAGAGACCTCCAAGACGGCCCAAGATATCCCCAGGACGGCCACAAGAGGGGGCCAGACGGGGAACCCAAACGGACATTTCGAGCCCTCGACCCCAAGAGGCGCCCAGGAGGCCCCAAGAAGCCCCCACGAGCCTCCCAAGAGGCCCCAAGAGGCCCCCGAGAGGCCACAAAAGAAGCTCCCAAGACTCCCAGCAGGCCCCCAGGAAGCCCCAAGAGGTACCCAAGAAGCCCCCAAGAGGCTCCCCAGAGGCTCCCTCCGAAGAGACCCCAAGAGACATCCATGAGGACTTTGACCCACAACCCAGGTACGACTCGAAACTCTTCTAGAGCACTCTTGAGCCATCTTGGCGCCCTCTGAAGCAGTCTAACGGTTCCCTTCGACAGGGTGCGAGCCACATCTCCAAAGATCTCCTCGAAGATCGTACTGCCCTCCCCCTGGGCACGAGCACATCACCACGCAGCCAGAGTGATGCGAAATGGGCCGGCGGAATGAGCGAAACGACTAAATACATTTCAAACCATACATGCATGCAACATGCAACACTCAAAATCGTACATATAACCATCCGTGTATCTAATTACACCAACAATATAATAAGTGTGTTTGCATACCTACACATACACGTACATATGCACATCCCTATACACAAACATGTACATACACCTACTCATGCATATGCATATATAATGTATATATATATATATATATATATATATATATATATATATATATGAATGTGCATGTAAAGTTATATACACTGTTACATTTACAGTCACACATACAAACGCGTTCGTGTATTACATTATGTACACAAATACATGTACAGCTGCATCAAACTATACATGCACACAACATAAGCACATACATACACACATACACATACGTGCACATATGCATGTGCAGACGCCCAGCCACGCTGGGACTAAACACGATGCCCAATACAGATCATCCTTGCATGTAGGTGCAGGGGAGGGGGGTAGTCTGGGGGAATGTTAATGGCCGTTTTCGGGTTTTCCCTCAGGCTTTTGAATGTTTTGGGGGTTCTACCCTTTTCCGTCCCAGAAGGGCCCTAGACGGCCCAAGAGGCCCCAAAGATCGGCCCAAGAGGCCCCGAGAGACGTCCAAGAGGCGCCCCAACAGGCCCCCAAGAGGCCCAAACCATAGATTTTCCATCGGAAAACGTACATGTTTAGCATATGCGGCTTTTCGGCTTTCACGGCGTTGACGACGGCCCAAGAGGCCCTCAAGACCGCCCCACGACGGCCCAAGAGGCTCCCAAGAGGCCCCCAAAACGGCCCAAGAGGGCCCCAAGACGGCCCAAGAGGCGCCCAAGACGGCCCAAGAGGGCCCCTAGACGGCCCCAAGAGGGGGACCACGAACCGAAAAGTCTAGCCTTTCGCCCCAAGATGCTCCCAGGAGGCCCCAAGAGCCCCCCAAGAAGCCCCAAGAGGCCCCCTAGGGGCGTCCCAAGAGGCCACCAAGAGGCCAAAATCATTGATGTTCCATTGGAAAAGGTACATTGTTAGCATACACGGCTTTTCGGCTTTCATGGCGTTGAAGACGCTCCAAGAGGCCCCCAAGACCGCCCCAAGACGGCCCAAGAGGCTCCCAAGAGGCCCCCCAAACGGCCCAAGAGGGCGCCAAGACGACCCAAGAGGCGCCCAAGACGGCCCAAGAGGGCCCCAAGACGGCCCCAAGAGGGGGACCACGAACCGAAAAGTCTAGCCTTTCGCCCCAAGATGCTCCCAGAAGGCCCCCAGAGCCCCCCGAGAAGCCCCAAGAGGCCCCCAAGAGACGTCCCAAGAGGCCACCAAGAGGCCAAAATCATTGATTTTCCATTGGAAAAGGTACATTTTTTGCATACACGGCTTTTCGGCTTTCATGGCGTTGAAGACGCTCCAAGAAGCCCCCAAGACCGCCCCAAGACGGCCCAAGAGGCTCCCAAGAGGCCCCCCAAACGGCCCAAGAGGGCGCCAAGACGACCCAAGAGGCGCCCAAGACGGCCCAAGACGGCCCCAAGACGGCCCCAAGAGGGGGACCACGAACCGAAAAGTCTAGCCTTTCACCCCAAGAAGCTCCCAGAAGGCCCCCAGAGTCCCCCAAGAAGCCCCAAGAGGCCACCAAGAAGTTCCCAAGAGGCCTCATAAGGGCTCTAAAAGGGCCCCAATAGGACTCCCAAGAAGGCCCAGAGACTCCAAATGAAGAGCGATCGGTAACGCAAGAGGCTCTTCACATCAAGGCTCCCAAGAGCGAACGGTGACGTAAACAAACTGATAAGACCAAGGCTCCCAGCAGAGAGCCGTGACGTAACAAGTTCCTGACACCAAGGCGCAGCCAAGGCTCACGAACGGGCGGCAACGCAACAATCTCTGAACACCAAGGCTCCCAAGAGCGAGGAGTGACGTAACAAGCTCTCAACGCCAAGGCTCCCGGTACGAACGGTGGTGTGAGTAATTTCGGTTTCTGTTTCTGAAGCGCTCTTTCCGTTTCTGTGGCGGGCCCAGGTTTCGATGGACTGGCCATGGTCGTTTTGATGGAGCCCGTTTTTGTTGTTCGCGATAACGCCCGTGACTGGCCCCGCCACCACCACCCCTCCCCCACCTTGGTCACGTCAGGATTCGCGCCGGCGCCGTGTACGAATTAGCCATCGCAGCGCATTTCCAGACGGCGCCGGCTCGGATCGTGACGTGGCCACCCCCACCCCTCCCCCCCCTCGGTCACGCCCAGTATCGCCAGGGGACAAGGAAGAACGGTCTCATGGCATCAGCACAGGGAGAGGGGGAGATGCGAGGCGGCGGGCGAGGCTGGTCAGCCAGAGTGGCAGCGCCACCTCTTCTCTGGTGCTTTGACGAATGCACACGCCTGGGCCACGCTCGGACCAAACCCGATCCCCACTGCAGATCCACTGCGAATGTGAGGCATAAGTGTCAGGATTGCCCATGGCATCCGCGATGGCAGCAGCGGGGGAAAGATGGGAGACGGCGGGCGCGACTAGTCAGCCGGAATGGCAGCACCACTTCTTCTGTGGGGCCTTGGACAATGCGCACGCTCGGGCCACGCTCGGACTAAGTATGGTTCCCACAAAACTGCTTGCTGATCGATGTGTGTGTATATATATATATATATATATATATATATTCATAATCCAAGATGGCCCCAAGATGGACACTTGGGCACATCTTGGGGCCATCTTGGCCCATCTTGGCGGCCTCCAGGGCCGTTTTCAGGCCATCCGGGGTTGTTTTGGAGCCGTCTTGGGATCCTCTGGAGCGCTCTTTAGGCTATCATCGAAGAGTCTGGGGCTCCTCATCGAAGCATCTGGAGAGTTCGTTCGGATCTCGTGGCAAGTCTTTCGGGAGCTTCTTTGAAGCAGTCCCGAAGCCTCTTGGGGCCCGTTTCGGTGCCTGTTGGGGCTCGTTTTGAAGCCTCTTGGAAGTCTCTCGGAGGCATCTTGGGGGCCTTGGGAGCCTCCCAGAGGCTTGTGGGGGCCTCCTGGGGGCCTCTTGGGACCGAAGGCTCGAAAAGTACGGTCGGATCTCCCGTCCGGGCCCCTCCTCAGACTTGTTTAGCGGTCATCTTGGGCAGTCTTGGAGGCCTCTTGGGCCGTATTGGGGCCCTCTTAGGCCATCTTGGGGCCGTCTTGGAGGCCTCTTCGGTCGTCTTGCAGCGTCGGGAAGCCGAAAAAGCGAGAACCCAAAAACCTCCAATAACAATCAAAAAAACAACAATTGTTGACCATTTCTGTCATCTTAGGAAGCCTCTTGGAGGTCCGGGGCGTCTTGGAGGACTCTTGGGCAGTGTTGGGGTCATATTGGGCTTCTCAGCGCGATCTTTGACCGTCTCGAGGCTCTTTTGGACCATCTTGGGGGCCTCCTGGGGCCGTCTTGGAAGGCTTTTGGGCGTCTTGAAACCCCTTGGAGCGACCCACCCGCGACCAACCTTGGACCCACCCGCGACCCGGCCCGCGACCCACCCACATTGCTTTAACGAAAAAACGGCGCCTGCGGCGAGCTCGTTGCATAATTTCAAAAAATTGGGCGCCTGCGGCGGGCTTTATCAGAGCCTCGCAGACTGCAAAAGTCCCCGCCGCCCCTTCACTCTTATCCGCGACTGCGGGGTAAGTCGTATAAATAAAGCCGTACTTGGACTTCCCGACTTCCCCGGGGTGACGAAGGATCGGCGGCTCAAAGACCCAGAGATCCGAGGATATGATTTGTTCAATCTGGCGTTTGTTCTTGGATTTCAGCCTCTGGGGCCCCTTTATCGGGCCTGGGGACCATCAAAAATGGATGCGGTACGAAAAACCAATCCCGGGGAAGGGGTCTGGACCTCTGGGGCCTCGGATTGAAAAAACATATCGGCGGATGCTTCGTGACGAAGGATCGGCGGTTCAAAGACGTATGCAAGGGAACGAAGAATGACATAAACATATTAACTCTGAGGTCCGCGCGGAATTCTCTGATCGGCGCCGCCAGGGGGCCGTTTAGGTATCTCTTGGGTCCCGCTCAGGTGTGTCGTGAAGGCCTCGTGGGGCCTCTGGGGGTCTCTTTGGGGCTTCCCTGGCCTTTCTTGGGGCCTTCTGGGGCCTCTTAGGCCGAGGGCCGAACAGTCCGTTCGGATCCCCCGTCGTGTCTCTCTCTCGTAGAGCCGTCTTGGGGCGCTTTCGGGCCGTGTTGGAAGTTTCTTGGGCTGCCTTGGGGCTCGCGTGTGCCGTCTTGGGACTGTTCTGGGAGCCTCTTGGGCGGCCTTGGGGCGATCGTGGGGTCCTCTTGGGCTGTCCAGGAGCGTCGGGAAGCCGAAAACGCGAAGACCCCAAAAACATAATAATAAACCTTTAGAAAACAAGCATTTTTGCCCCTTTGAGCCCTCTAGGGAAACCTCTTGGAAGCCTCTTGGGCCATCATGGAGTCGTCTTGGATTCGTCTTGGGCCGTCTGGGGACTATCTTGGGCGTCGTGCAGCTAGCGTTGTGCGTATCGGGGCTCTTTTGGATGATTTTGGGAGCCTGCTGGGGTTGCTTGGAGGTCTCTTGGGCCGTCTTGAGGCCCGTTGGCGGCCCCTGGGAGGCGGTATCAAAAAAGGGGCCCAGATGTTAGAGAGGTGAGCGGGGCCTTGTTTGGAGGGCGCGGTACTCATCCATTATGTGTATATATATGTATGTATATATATATATGTGTGTGTGTGCATATATATATATATATATATATATATATATATATATATGTGTGCATATATATATATATTATATATATATATATATATATGTATTTACATATATATATATATATATACTAGAACCACGCGCGCGCTTCGCGCGCGCTTAGGTTCTGTCGAGTCACAGACCCAGGAATCGTTGTGAGAAGAAATTGGTGACGCGAAGCGTCGTGGGGGCGTCCTTGGACGTCTGGGGTCTCCTGGGGCCTCTTGAGGGGCCTCCTGGGGGCCTCCTGGCGGCCTCTTGGGGCGGAAGGCTCGAGCTTGCGGTTCGTGGTCCCCCTCTGGGCCCCCTCTTGGGCCCGTCTTGGGGCCCTCTTGGGCCATCTTGGGCGCCTCTTGGGCCGTCTTGGGGCCCTCTTGGGCTGTCCTGGGGCCCTCTTGGAAGCTTCTTGGGCCGTCTTGGGGCGGTCTTGGGCGCCTCTTGGGCCGTCCTGTAACGTCGGAAAGCCCAAAAGGCGACTTTGTTGAAAATGTACGTTTTACGAAGGGAATGGGCCAATTTTTGCGTCTAGGGGCCCTCTTGGGACGCATGTTGGAGGCTTCTTGGGGCGTCTTGGGGGCGTCCTTGGACGTCTGGGGTCTCCTGGGGCCTCTCGAGGGGCCTCCTGGGGGCCTCCTGGCGGCCTCTTGGGGCGGAAGGCTCGAGCTTGCGGTTCGTGGTCCCCCTCTGGGCCCCCTCTTGGGCCCGTCTTGGGGCCCTCTTGGGCCATCTTGGGCGCCTCTTGGGCCGTCTTGGGGCCCTCTTGGGCTGTCCTGGGGCCCTCTTGGAAGCTTCTTGGGCCGTCTTGGGGCGGTCTTGCGCGCCTCTTGGGCCGTCCTGTAACGTCGGAAAGCCCCAAAGAGGACTTTGTTGAAAATGTACGTTTTACGAAGGGAATGGGCAAATTTTTGCGTCTAGGGGCCCTCTTGGGACGCATGTTGGAGGCTTCTTGGGGCCTCTTGGGGGCGTCCTTGGACGTCTGGAGGCCATCTTCAGCATCTCGGAGCCCTCTTGGAGGCCTTTTGGAAGTTTCTTGGGCCGTCTTGGGCGTTCCTGGGGCCGTCTTGTCTGACCAGGGAGGCCTCCGGCAAGCCCCGACGAGCCTCCAGAGCCCCCGGTCCCCACATTTGCGGTCGTGGTCCCGGCCCCGGGCCCCCAGACCAGGTGCGCCGTTATATGTATATATATATATATATATATAATGGGCTGACCTCCTCGGGCAGCCACGTCGCCACGGTTGGAGTCCCCTCGAAAGTCTGGCCCAAACACATTCCACAACAGGTCCTGGGGTTGATGTTGTACTCCCGGGGCCCGAAAACCTGCCCCTCGGGGCCGAAAACTGTGAAAAACCTTCTCGAACTTCGAGCCCCGAATCTCTACCAAAAACCTACGAACAGTTTGAAAAAGAACCGACGACGACGACGCCCACGAGGACAACGACGACGACGACGACGACGGCAAGGGGCAAGGCATGGATCCTCGCCCCCCCGAAGCAGATGTTCCCAAAGGCCCCTCCGGGAACATCTCCCGGAACCGCCCAGGCCCAAGAGGTTTGCGCGACGGCGTCTGCGTAGCGCGGCGTGAACGCAACTTGACGGAGGGGGCGGGGGTGGCGTTCATGCTGGGGCCTCTTAGGGTCTTTTGGGGGCCTCTTGGTGACCTCCTCGGGGCCTCTTGGAGGCCTCTTTGGCGCGTCGTGGGGCTCTCTTGGGGCGTCGTGGAAGCTTTCCGGCCGGAGACGAGGAAGAAGAAGAAGAAGAAAAAAAAAAAAAAAAATCTTGGGGCGCTCTTGAAGACCTATTGGGCCTTGTTGGAGCGTCGGAAAGGTAAAAAAGCTATCAAAACAAAAAACGTCGAAAAACACTATGGAAAATCATCGATGGTGGCCTCTCGGGGCTCTCTTGGGACGCCTCTTTGAAGCCTCTTGGGGCGGTTTCGGGACTTCTTGGGCTGTCTTGGGGCCATACTGGGCGTCTTCAGGGCCTTTCGCGGCTTCCTTGACCATCTGTACGGCCCGCGTGGCCTGTCGTGGGCAATTTGAAAACGGACTGGGGCAGTCCCAGGGGGTCTGTGACCCCCCAAAGGTCCCGGGGGCGCCCATGGGGGAGGGTGGCACTGGCCCGGCCCCCCCGGCCTACTCCGATATATATATATAAATATATATATATATATATATATATATATGTGTATGCACATACATACATATATATACATACATACATACATACATACATACATACATACATACATACATACATACATACATACATACATACATATGCATCATGCATGCATGCATGCATGCAGTCATGCATGCACATATATATATATATATATATAAATATGTGTGTGCATGCATGCATACATACATACACACATACACACGTACACACACATACACACACATACACACACATACACACACACATACACACACATACACACATACACACATACATACATACATACATACATACATACATACATGCATGCATGCATGCATACATACATACAGGCATACATGCATACATACATACATACATACATGCATGCATACATGCATACATATATACATACGCACACATACGCACACATACAGGCATACACACATACACACATACGTGCATACATGCATGCATTCATGTATGCATGTATACACACATACATACATACATACATACATACATACATACATACATACATACATAAATGCATGCATGCATGCATGCATGCATGCATACATAAATACATAAATGCATACATCTTTACATACATACATACATACATGCATACAGGCATACATGCATACATGCATACATACATGCATACATACATGCATACATACACTCACATATATATATATATATAAATATATATATATATATATATGTGTGTGTGTGTGTGTGCTAGAACCACGCGCGCTACGCGCGCTTAGGTTCTAGTCACGGCATCATGGCGCCAAAGGATGCCACG
Source organism: Prorocentrum cordatum (assembly GCA_963575745.1). Lineage (NCBI taxonomy): Eukaryota > Dinophyceae > Prorocentrales > Prorocentraceae > Prorocentrum > Prorocentrum cordatum. The sequence goes on from CAUYUJ010016275.1 coordinate 221,747, forward strand.
GCAAGCAGTGCCATCGACAGCGGATCTCGTTCCAGAGGGTCCTGACGGCCGACCCTCCTGGAGCCTTGGAAATCTCGTTCTGTGTTGCCTCCTTCCTGGCGTAACTCCGTCGCAGCGTTTCATTGCAAGAAGGTTCCAGAACTGCCTCGACTGAACCAGGCTGAATCGAACGGCCGCGAAACAGCGTCCCCCCCAAGACGAATCGAACCGAACCGGAATGGTCGCGACCCTAACCGAACCGAACCAAGATCGCTCGTGGACCAACTGGGGCCAAATCAGACCGATACAGGCCGAACCGGAGCGGTAAACCCACCCCAGGGAGTGGGGAACGAAACCCGAGGCCCAACAGGGAACTGCCTGGACCCCCCCCCAGCTCGTCAGCGTTGTCGGCCTCCTCCTCCTCCTCCTCGCCAGAGGCCTCTGGGAGGCCTGTGGGAAGCCTCTGGCACCAGGCGGGAGCAGCCCCTGGAGCTCCCTGCAACCTCTTGGGGTTCTGTCGCCGAAACCTGTAAAAAAACACCGGGAGAGTGCGCGCCGATCCTCCCATGCGGAACCATCTGCGGACAAGGTTGGGAGCCTCTGGGGCCGAACCGGGACGGTCCGGGCGTCCTCTAGGGCTGCCGCACAGCGTGGGGGTGCAGGGCAGGCTGCGTGGAGAGAAACATGGAACAACTATGGGAAAACCAAATGTTTGAGCTTCGGGGAGCTGTCCTGGAGGCCTCTGGGAGGCCTGTGGGAGACCTGGGGCACCAGGCGGGATCAGCCTCTTCTGGAGCTCCCTGCAACCTCTTGGGGCTCTGTTGGCTCGGGGTCGCCGAAACCCTGCAAAAAAACTCAGGGAAAGTGCGCGCCGATCCTCCCATGCGGAGCCATCTGGGAGCAAGATTGGGAACCTCTGGGGCCGAACCGGGACGGTCTGGGCGTCCTCTGGGGCTGCCGTGCAGCGTGGGGCAGAACAGGCTGAGAGGAGAAAAACATTGAAAAACGATTGGAAAACCAAATGTTTGAGCTTCGGGGAGCTGTGCTGGAGGCCTCTGGGAGGCCTGTGAGAGACCTGGGGCACCAGGCGAGATCAACCTCTTGGGGCTCTGTGTTGGCTCGGGGTCGCCGAAACCCTGCAAAGAAAAAAAGGAAAGTGAGGCCCCGGGACCCCCATGCGCCGCCGAGGTGCCTGGGCGGGACCCCCCCGGCCACGTCCCCCGGAATATATGGTCGCTGGCTCCGGGCCCACGGGCCCCCCCCACCCAGATGGGATGGGTCCCAGGGTCCTCGCCCCCCCCCCCTCAGATGGGATGGGAGGAGGAGGAGGAGGAGGAGGAGGACGACGACGACGACGACGGCGACGACGACGACGACGACGACGACGAAGACACCGTCCGCTCCGGCTCCCTAAACACCAGAACACAACGCCACACCCAGAAGGAGGCGACGACGGTGAAGACACCGTCGACGACGATGTTCCTTTTCCTCCTCCCCCCATCCGCCTCTCCATCCCTCCCTCCTCGTTTTTGGCTCTCTCTTCCCTACCTTGCTCCCCCATTCCCGCTTCCTCTCACCACCACGCCACGCCCACGCCCACAGGGGGGGGGCCATCGCGGCGCGGGGGGGGGGGGGCGATGGCATTAGCATTGGGGGGGGGGGGGGGGGGGCAATAGGTGCTTTTTGGGGCCGAAGGCCCGAAAGGTCCGTTCGGATTCCCTGTCTGGGCCCCTTCTTAGAGCCGTCTTGGAGGCCTCTTGGGCTACTTGGGTCCCTCTCGGGCTGCCCTGGGGCCGTCTTGGGAGCCTCTTGGGCCTTTGGGCGATCTCGGGAGCCTCTTCGGCTATCTTGGCGCGTCGGGAAGCCGAAAAGGTGAGAACCACAAAAAAAACTCGAAAATCAGCGAAAAAACACAATGTGTTGCCTCTTGTGGCCCTATTGAAAAAGCCTCTTGGAGGCCTCTTGGGGCGACTTGGAAGCCTCTTGGGCCGTCTAGGGACTATCTTGAGCGTCTTGGACCGATCTTGTGGCGTCTCAAAGACCTCATGGACATCTTGGGTGCTTCGTGGGGCCGTCTTGGAGGCCTCCTGGAGGCCTCCTGGGCCGTCTGGAGACCCCTTGGAGGCGCCAGGGCGGGGGTATCAAAAAAGGGGGCCCGATGGTTTTGAGGTGGGCGGTGCCCCCGGGCTGGGGACCTGGTATTCATCCAGACTATATATAGTGTAAAAGTATGTGTATATGCATATAGATATATGTACTCCTACTTCTCCACCCGATCAGATTGCCGATAGGGCATCATCCACGGGTAGGTACATTCTACTTGTTCAAAAAAGGGCGCTTTCCTCTTAGTATTAACGTTTCCGCATCCACGTCGCGAAATGCTTGGCGGGAACAGGGCGCGGCGCACATCGCGCGCGAAAGGGCGAAATGTCGCTCTCGCCCCGGCGCCGCGCTCACGCTTCCTAAGAACTGAATTCCCGTTGTTTCGACGCCGACGCGCGAAAACCCAAAAACTTTGCTTTCGCTCGCCTCGGCGCCGCGCAGATCTCGCCTGGCAGTGGCGTTCCCGCCCGAACGTGACGCATGTTTCCACTCGCCAAGGTTGGAACGGCCCGCGCGAGCGGGCGACTTGTCGCCCTCGCCCAGGTTCCGTGCGCATTCCTCCTGGAAGTGGCGATCCAGCGCGGGCGTGGCGCGCGTGGCGCTCGCCAATCGGCACGGCGCGAGGGTGGGCGAGACGCTGTCCTCGCCCGAGCGCCGCGCAACTCGTTCGCGCACAGGGCAGTGCTATGCCAGCGCGGCGCGTGATTCGTCTGCGCCGCGCTCATCGGAAACTCGGCCGTTCGAGAAAGGATGAATCGTGCTCCCGCCGCAGCTCCGCGCAAGAGTTGCCGAATTTCGCATCCCGTTTCTGCACAGCACGCGTAACCGTCCCTTCTCCAAGTCGTCGGAAGCGGGACCGCGCGAGATCGTTTTCCGTCCGCTGAGTGGGAACACGTTCCACTCCCACTACTAATTTATGTAACAAGTTGTTGTTATGTTATGGGAAGGAAGGTGGGGAAGGGGCGGAGCCCGCTGACTCGTTCCACCTGGCTGAATTGATGATCGTTTGTACTTCTACCCCTCCCGTCTTCCCTCCCTCCCTCCTCCCCCCCTCATCCTCCTCCCTTCTCCCCCATCCATCCATTCCTCCTTCTCCTCCTTCTCCTCCTCCTCCTCCTGATCCTCCTCCTCCCTTGTAAGCCGTCCCAAGCTCAGGGGGGTGGGTGTTGCAGACACGCACTTTGGAGCGGGACGTGTCGGCGAGCCAACTGATCGAGACGGCCCTTCTGCTCAGCCACAGGCAAGCCATGGCAAACTGAAGCAGCAACAGGGACAATGGCGCAATGGTTGGGCAAGTGCGGCGGTTGCACACATTTCCTCATCATGCCCACCTACCAAAGACGCGGAGCTCAGGCGCCCCCCTCTGCAGGCATCATTCGATCGCCCGTGAACCAGTCGTGCCGAAGCACAAGAAGCAGCAGTGCACCCCGCGGCGCCGCGAAGGCAAAGTCATCGACAAGCCCAAGACACCGAATGCACCAGCCCAGAAGTCGGATACCGAGTAACCAGCGGACGCTTTCGCACTGGACGCCAAGAAGCTGGTGAGGAAGAGAGAGCTGCAGCAGGCCCGTTATCGCCCTGGCTCCGACGGAGGAGGAGAAGCCGGTGGACGTCTCGAGCAAGCCTCTGTCGCAGATCCCTCAGAGGCAGGGTGGTAAGGCCAAGCAGATCGGGGCAGAAGGCCGAGTTGGCAAGCGGGCCGTGGAGCTGGTCAACGCGAACGAGGAATGCGACCAGGAGCTGGCCTTGATGCGCGAGCACGAGCGCAAGGCGGCCCTGTAATGTTACAGTCCGTGGGAAGAGCGGAGCGCCTCGCCAGTTTGCGTGCGATTCAGCTCTTTCCTGGCACGCGCCTGTAAGCGACTTGAATACATTTGCGCAGAAGGCAGCAAGTGGCGTCCTGCGCTTGCTCCTTCCAAAGGCCTACCCTCGGGTTGGGCGACCCCTTTTTCGTGCTGCCGGAGAACATGGACGGCCAGAGTTTGCTCGGGTTCCCTCGCATCTTTCCGTTTCGGAGGCGCTTGAAAAAGGAGTGTCGCTGCTCGATGTCCGAGGCAATGGGTGGGCAGGGAGCTCTTCCGCACGCGCTGCAATCGAAGCCTTCGATATCCAAGCCAGCAGGGTGCAGGCCCAGGCTCGATTCCTCGGAGTGGCCGTGGCCAGGATCGCCGAGCTGGGTCTCTGCAATCATAAGCGGGGGAAGCAAGCGTCCGAGCCGTGGCAAGTGAGCTGCCCAAATCATTCCAAAGGCGGAGCGACCGGGAGCAGCAAGACGGAGAGCAGAGGAGAGGCAGGAGGACGGCAGACGGAGGCGGACGAGGAGGCGGACCAGGAGGAAGAAGCGGAGAGACGAAAGGAGGGCGCGATCCTCAGCTCCTCGCAGCCTGCGTTCGCGCGTCTTCCAGACACAGGCGAAGTGCGGCGCAGGGGGGGCCGCAGGTTCGGGGACGGCCAAGAGGGGGGCGTCCAAGAGGGGGGACCGCAAATCATGGCCGGCAGCATGTGCGCGGCCAGGGGGGGGCAGGTACGTAATGAAATAAGAAGAGGCGCCATGAGATCTGGGGAAATGTCATGGCCCACGCCATGATATCCACCCCCCCTAGTCATCACCCCCCTCTATGCCGCCCCAGACAGGTCTGCCATGGCGGAGCTCACGCTTCGGTCGCTCCGGGATAGGTCGCACGGCGCGCGCACGCCCGCGCCCGAGCGGACGCTGGGCGCGACCGAGCGTACCCGGAGGACGCTTGGAGGCGTGGGCGATGTTTCCACGAGTGACTGGGCTGATCCACGTGTAGGGCTTGCGCTCCTCGCTGCGGATGCGAGGCCGACTGCGTGGAGCTCCTGCCCCCACCTTCTGAGAGGATCGAGGCGCCGATCCCCCTAACGACCTGAGTGCGTTCGCCGAGATGGGCCCCCAGATGCCCCAGCTGGGCCATGCTCTCGTCTGCACGTGCTGAAATTTCCCCTCCACGTGGCTCCTGGTGGGACGGAAATCCGAATTGCGCGAGGCGTGTAGAGGTCTCGCCAGGGAGCCCAAGCGCCGCAAGGCGCAGCTGGATGCGTTGGCACAGGCGCTCGGGGGGGTGCACCCCAAGACGGGCGCCTCTCTGCCTGTTGACTTCCACTCCCCTTTCGAGTCCTCGGCTCCTCCAGTTCCCTCTCCATCGAACAACGCGCAGGGTGCAGGGTGCAGGGCTAGTCCAGCCGCAGGTTTGGCCGCGGCGACGCCCCGCGTAGTGTAGCGGCCCCGCAGGCTGCCCGTCCGAGCCAGGCCTGATGACCTTCGCTCAACCTCCTCCGATGCGTTTCGGTGGTCCTCGGTCAGCGTCGCTTTCGCTTCAATAGAGTGTATTCGGCTTCTCGTTTGCATGTCAGAATGCGTTCCCACTCGACGACGACGACGATGACGACAACGGGAGTGGCGGCGGCGGCGGCCTCAGTCCCCACCTCACGCGAGGGCAGCACACCCATCGCCAGGTGCTCAGAGGCCGACCAGCGGAGACAAAAGGGGCGGACAGCTTGGGGCACTGCAGTCATTGTGATACTGTGAGGAAAGCCACATATAAGGAACGAACAAACTGTTCTGGCCTTGACTAGCCCCAGCCACGAAGAGGTTCCCCGACCCAGATTTGGGGAATGGCCCGAAATCCAAAGCCCCCCCTGGGCCCAAGTGGTCCTCGTGTCAGCGTCTTGACTGCAAACCGGGGGCAGGCGCACGCATTCGCTACGAACCTCGCCGAAGACACGAGCGATCGGAGCCCTGGATAGTGTAGAACGACGACTCAGAAATGACTGAAAGGACTGTCACGCAGAACCGCCCTGAGCAATAATCCCACCAGTTTTTTGGGCGACGCGTGGTCTAACGAAGACTTGATTTCCTCTTCCAAAATCCCCTTCTGCCCCTTCCGGGGAGGGATTTACTCCCCCCCCTACCCCCTCCCATGGACATGGACGGGGGCAGTCGCGAGCGGTCATAGCGCTCCTTTTTTCAGCCCCTGCGAGAACCAATTTTTGACACCCCTCACATGGACCGTGGCCTCCGAGGGGAAGGGAGGGGCGAGGGGGGGCAAGCCTAAGACCCCCCTCATTTTTTTCACCGACAGCCTTGAAGATGGCCCCAAGAGGCGCTGCAAGGCTCCCAAGAGAGCCCCAATACAGCTCGTTTGGGCCACAAGAGGACCCCAAGAGGGCCCAAAGAAAGCCCCGAAACGGCTCCAAGAGGCCCCCGAAGGGCCTCAGAGAGCCCAAAATGACCTCCAAGATGGTTCAGATAACACTAGTTGGCTCAATATGGCTCCTAAGATGCCCCAAGCGGCCCCAAGACCGCTCCAAGAGCGCCCAAGAGCGCCCCAAGAGAACCCCAAGAAGCGGTTCGCGGGCTCCTGAAGAAGGAGCTGAATTGGGACCCCCCCATCCTGTAATCGATGGCCTCCAAGATGATCCCAAGAAGCCTTCCAGGGTGACCAAGACGGTTCCAAGAGGGGCCCAAACAAAACCCAGAGCACCAGCAGCAGCAGCAGCCGCAAGAATACCTCTAGGTGGTTCCATGAGTCCTCGTCCGCGTCGTCCTCATCCTACTCCTCGTCCTCCCCATCCTCGTCCTCATCTGCATCCTCGTCCTCCAATTCCTGCTCGTCCTCATCCTCCTCCTCCTGTGCCACCTCCTCTTCTCCCCCTCGCCCCATAGCGGCCGCCAGAGATGGCCCGAAGAGGCCTTCCAAGGCCTCCCCCATGCTTCCACAGATCTCTCGGCTCACCCTGGTTGCTTGCTCTGTTTCCTAGAGTCTCTTCGCCAATTTCCTCGTCAGCTCTCATGGGCAGGGCATCTGAATTGGCTGGTTGGGATACTTTTGATCGCGACCGTAGCGACAAATCGCCCGGCGTCAAATCGAAGCGCAGCTAACGAGCAGCGGACTGAATCAGGCACTAAGCGCGCAGGAGCAAACTAGGCCACGGCTCAGACGGCGAAACCGAAGCTGGAGACCAGGTAGGACACGCCGAAGCCGTGCAAGGCCAAGATGCAGGCCTCGATGCTAACCAAAATGGCGAAGTAGCTCTAGCCCGAGACCATGTCCAGGAAACGGACCGAGACAAGCCAGGCGGCGTGCAAGCGCTCGTCGACCACGAGGAAGCGAATGGAAGGCAAAGCGACAGCCGCGGCGGGGGGTCGACGGCCGAGCAACCCGACAGCGAGGCGGCAGAGCGCGGCGCCAAGAGTCACCACGCACGCGGGAACGGAGCACGTCGGGCGTTGTGGGGGCGCGGGGCCCGACGTCGCTGAGCGCGCGGCGGCGCCCAGGCGAGGCAGCCCAGCGGTGCAAGCAGCGCCCCCTGGGAAGAACGGTGACCCCAGGCAGGGGCGCCGGCACTCAGTCGGGCGGAGGCGACGGCGCGGGCGGTCAAGCCAGCCCGAAGCAGCCCGCTCCGCAGCGAGGCCGCCGGCACCGGCCGCGACGCCCTGGGGGGGACATCGATGACCGGGGGGGGGGCCGGCGGAGACGGGAACCAGGAGGCGGGCGGGGGACGGACGCGGGGCAGCGGCAGCAGCCGCAGAATGGAGCGAGCGTTGGAAGCACCGAGGGTGCGGAGAGGAGTAGTGGCAGGAGGCGACTGACAGTCGCGCAATGGCAGGCGCCAGCCTCAATGGGCAGGCGGGGTGGGAGGCGACGCGCGGTCGCGCGGTGGCGCAGGGCAGCACTAGGCTGCAAGTGGTGTCGCGAGGGGCCTAGCAGCACAAGCTACCCCACTGGAGTGGGGACCAGGCCCCGAGGCTGCGCCCAAGGCGGGCCAGGGGGAGGCGGCGGCCACCCAGGGGGCGAGAGGCCGCAAAGGGGGGCCCAGGAGTTGAGTCTCCTGATTGCCAGGGGCGAGCGGACAGCCCCTGCTGGGCGCGCCCGGGGCGGCATCAGGCGCGGAGCCGAAGCGGCGCGCCGAGGGGCCCCGCTCGGGGCAGGCCCCAGTGAAAGGAAAACCTCCGCATCGTCATGGGTAGCACTGTCGCCAAGCGTAGGGAGGCAAACGGCACTGGTAGAGCCGTCTGGGGTGCCAGACCATTGGGGATGCAGCCGCGGTGCGACTGCGCCGAGGGAGGGCGGGGACCCGTGATAAGGTATTAGGGGTATACCCAGGGCTGGCGCGAACTCGTGGCCCGCCAGGGGTCCCCCGACCTGGTCAAGCTGGGGTCGCTGTCCTCCCGGTGCCCCTTGCCTCTGGCTTTGCCCAGGGCGCCCTGGCCCTTGGCCCTGCCTGCAAACCTACCACGGACCGCGGCCCAATCAACGTCGAGGCGTAGAGCCTCGCCCATTCTCAGGAGATGGCAATTGCGGCGGTGCCACTCACGGAAGAAGCGATTCCATGAGTCGGGCGCCTGCATAGTAGGGTCGGCATAGATGTAGCCGGACCTGGCGGGATGTTCGGCAGTCCACTGGTGCCCGATCCCGGCGAAGTGCGCCCCAAGCTCCTTCTGGAGCCGCTTCACAGTCTCAGCCGGAGCCTCGCCATGGCGCGGGGGAAGCTGGACCCGCTCCAGACGCGCTCGGTACATGCTTCGGCCAGCGCGGGGGTCGATCAGGTCCTGCGAGGGATCGGATTGCGCGTCTTCGTAGGGGGGCCACGGGGCGGACCCGGGGGTTGGGTTGTCGGCGGGGTAGGAGGGCGCGCGGGCGTGTGAGGTCCGACCCCAGCGCTCGTTGGCCGCCCAGTTGGACCAGCCCGACCATCCGGACAAGTTGCCCGTGCAAGGACCGCTGCGGCTGGACTCGCATTGCCGTCGTGGGCGGCGATCACCCCAGCCCTCGCCCCAGCCGCACTCGCCCCGCGTCGCCGTGCCCCACCAGGGCCGCTCCAGGGTGAGAATGCCGGGGGAGGGCGGGGCCCTGCGCTCGGAGGGGCAATTAAGCCTCCCATCGTCCTGTCCGCGCGTCTGCGGAGACTCGCTAGGGTCGCCCGCAGGGGCTGCAGGGCCTGGGTGCCGCCTCAGGGCTGTGGGGGGGGGGTCGACTTGCAGGACAGGCAGGCGCGAGCTGGGGGGCGGGGACAGGGCGACCGCGGCCCCTTCTCGCACCCGAGGGGGCGGAACAGGTCGGGCCTCAGCAACCTGCGCGTCAGCCGCAGAAGCGCCCGAGATGGCATCGCCGCGCGCGGCTGCGCCAGCGCCCATGCCGGTGGGAGAGGGGCCCGCTGCAATAAGTTCACGCGGGGGAGACGTGACCTGGGGCATCGCACAGGCGGTGGGGCATTCGGCAACTGGGCTCGCCAGCGGCGGGTGGCTGTCTGCTGGAGAGCGGGGGCTGGCCCTGCAGGCGCGGTGAGGGCCGGCCCCTCTCCGCGCGGGCGTCGAGGGGGAGAGCGGTGGAATGGCCCAGTCTGGTTGGTCATACGAGTGACCGGGAAAAGTGTGGAACTCAGCGGGTGGGTCGGTTGTCATCTTTCGCTCGTCGTGGATCTGCTTCCACCGATCGTTGTCGCTGTGCCCCCTGGTGGGGGCATCGTCGAGCTGTCTGCATAGTTCCTGCGCGCACTCGAAAGGGCAGTCCTTGGCCAGCTCGCGAAACGACCCAGAGGCAAGCAGGTCGGAGTTAACCTGACTCAGGAATCCCACAAGGGCGTTCAGCGCGTGGCGGAGCGGGGAAGAACCGCCCAGGGGCCACTGTTTGGCGTGCTGGGACCATTTGGCGCGCAGCGGGCTGCGAAGGGAGCGGAAGCAGAGGTGAGCGACCACGCGGGCGGCAGCCAGCCGCTTGCCGTGCCAGTAGAATTCGGCGGGGAGTTAGTCCGGCGCGACTCTTTCGCCGTAGATCTTCTTCAGGAAGGGGCGAAGCGAGCGCGGATCCCAATTGTCGGGGGGCTCGGCGCCCTTGACGTCTCTGCCTTGCACTACTGCAAAGTCCCTCCAGAGGTCGCCCAGGGATGGGTCCAGGTCGCGCAGGAAGTCGATAAGCCTCGCCTCGATGGGCTTTGCATCAGGGCGGTTCAGCCCGTCGTCGGTGGCAGCCTGCAGGTTGTCGATGTCGACGCGCGCAAGCGCGGGGCCTTTGGGGGATCGGCGAGTGGGAATAGGTTGCGCACCGCCACGGCACCGCGCAGCGTGGGGGGTCTCCCGTACTGATCGGGAGGAAAGAGGATGAAGGGGATCATCACTCTTGCTGAACGCGTCAGACCTTGTTGCAGAGGCGCGGTTGGGTGCTAGCTCGCGGGCCAGTGGTGGCTCGTCGGGCAGATGGGGGCCAGGGTAAGTCAGGCGGGCGTCGAAGTCAAGGAGGGCCTCGACGATGCCGGGCCGAACGCCCCATGCGTGGACGAGGCACCGGCGGCGCATCCACGCTGCACTCCACCTGCGGTCAGGCCAGGCCACAGCACGGTCCTCCCATGCGGGGAGTCCTTCGGCGCCTGCGCCACGCGCCTCCCTGTCAGCCTTCCACGCGAAACAGCCCAGCGCAGGGGCCCCGGGGGGGCAGCCGTCGCACGTCGCAGCGCGGCGTCCAGTTTCTGACGCTGCATAACCGAATCCGTCGTCTTCCAGCCGGGCAGGCGGCAGGGCGGCGTCGGCATTCCTTGGGACCTGGAGGCCCGTCGGCTCCAGCAGGCATTCCTCGAGGACACTGGGGGGCACGGCGGGGGGCAGCGCCAGGCGCGCGCGCTGGAAAGGAGGGGGCCTGGTGGGGTTCCTGGCCAGCGAAGGCTTGCACCTGCTATTGGAGGGCCCCCTCCGGGGGAACTTGGCAGCCCTGCTTCTCTACCTCTTGCACCCAACATTGGCCGCACAGCCACGTGCAATCCAACCCGTCGGCGCGTGTTTGCGAGCGGTTCTGCGCTAGGTACGAGCGGACGGCGTCGTTGAGCCGCGTGCCGTCGGTGCGCCTGAGAGCACGTTTGAAGCACCGGTCGCACCGAAAGCTAGCCACTTCCCGACCCAGGCTGAACCAGGCGCCGCCAGGGACCAGGTAGCAGGGTGTCTAGGCCACGCTGGGAAGTGGAGCGGGGAGCAGCGCCCTGCCCAGGGGGACCCGAGCGACTGAAAGCCTCCGCCGAGGAATGTCAGCTACGAGGGGGCGTCGTCGGCACCTAGGCCGCTGTCGCTGCCCACGAGGTCGGCGCAGGGCGCAGATGCTGCAATCTGACCGAGATAGGATGACAAGGTTGGCAGGCTTCACGATCTTCTCAAGGACCAGCATCGGGGCTTTCAGCATGAACGGGAACTTCTCCATATCGGCGTAGGTAGTGACTGTTCGCTTATTTGGCGGCGGGGTGGTGGCGAGCGACAACCACTAGCTTGCCCACGAAGGCGATCAAAGACTCGAGTCGGCTGTGCAGCCGGCGAAAGTCGTGAAGGGCGAGACCCCATGATTCCGCGAACCAAATGCGAAAGTGGGCGCGGTCGCTTTGCCAAGGGCAGCAGATCCCGAGGATGGCCCCCAAGGTATCTCCAGACCCAGAGGGGTCTGGGAAGGGCCAGAGGTGCGCACGTGGCTCGAACTTCATGAGCAACATGATAATGACGGCGCAGCGGGCCCTTTCGGTTGACAAAATTTGGTCGTTGGGGTCGAGCAGGTCGGCTGGATGCTGGGCCGGTTGGTCATGGCCCTGCAGTAGGCCGGTCAAGGCGTCAAAGCCGGGGTAGACGAGGTGTCGCAGGCAGCGTCTGATCCCGGCGGACCATGCTTGGGGGATCTGGCGTGGGAGCTCAGCGGGGGTGCAGCGCCCTTCGTTCTGGGGTCGGCGCGCAGTTCCCCCCTGGACACGCGGGCGCGGGGGAAGCTCATTGAGGCAGATCTGGCACCAGGGGGCGCCCCAGAGGGCGCCCAGGCCGACCGCCCAGACCAGGGTGGCCCAGGTCAGGTTGTAGACCAAGTTGCCTGCGTCAAGTCCGAGCTCCACGTCGAACAGGTACCCCAAGTGGCTCCAGGCTTCCCCATCGAACTGGGCGGGGTCGGAGGGGGCGCCCTCGGAGTTGCACTCGTGGGGGCGGAGCCCCGCGACAAGGAAGAGGACCGCGGGCGGCGCGAGGTCGGTCAGGAGGTTCCCAACGCTGTTTCCACCTGACGGCCGTGGTCGCCCCAGCGGAAGTCATCGTCTGGGGGGAGGCTGAAGTGCGCGTTGAAGCTCTCGGCGCGTTCCTCTCCCATTTTGGCCACAGCCTGGTCGATCTTGACCTCGGCCTCGTCCGCACCGCCGGCGGCAAGGGTGTCGGGCCCAGGCGGGGCCCGCGAAGCGAGGTCGTGAACGGGGTCAAAGGAGGGGGCGGTCGGCAGCTCAGGGCGGCCCCCGGGGCCGCGGCCGGGGCGGGGGCGAAAACGCACCCAGAGACCTGCGAGGCGCCCGCATATGGAAAAGAACCGTTGCTTGGACTCGGTCACGGAGGCCATCGCGCGGCCGCCCCCTATCACGAGTCCGCGCCTGGCGCGTGTCAGCCCAACGTTGACTCTGTTGGGCTTGCCCACAAACCCCCGCGCGCGGTTGGAGTTAGACCGCGCGGGGAGTGGACGCCCGAGGGCTGAAAGTTGAAGACGCGCCCCCGTCCTTGCCTCTCGGGGGCGCCGTCTGGGCCCATGGGGCTAGGCACCGGGTCCGCGCGCGCGGAGGCCTGAACCGAGGCCGCGGGCGAGCGGCCCCTCTCTGGGGCGGCGGCAGGGGAGGGCGTCGGCGCCGCCCCGGCGGCGACGCAAAAAAACGAGAGGCGACGCAATCCGACGCGACGCGAGTGGGACCAGGGGGGGCGGTTGTCGGAGTCGGGCCCGTCGGTGTTCTTGTCGTCTCTCATGGCGATTTGCCGGGCGAGGGGGCTGAGCGGCAGTACGTGCTTGAGGATCCCCTTCTGCAGCCTGTATGGAACAGCGACCTTGACGGTGAGACCGTCTTCCAGCGTCGGTAGGAGGGCTCGAACGAGGTCGACCGTGAGGGCGGCCTCTGGAATGCTAGCGCACCCTTCGGCTAGGAGGGACGTGAGCTCATACCATTTATTGTCCACCAGCAAAGTGCGGCGGCCGTCGTTCACGTGCGTGTTTTGGACGTGGGGGTGGAGCCCGTCGCAGTCATCCCTCAAGTCCTCGGCGCGAACCATGAGGACGCCCGCGAGGTACTCGAGCTGCCTGTGGGCGAGGTCCTTCACTGCGGACCAAGGCAAGCATGGCACCAGGGGGCGGTCAGCGAGGGGGCTGGTAAGTCCGCTGAGGA
>CAUYUJ010016275.1:240000-286826 GCA_963575745.1 Prorocentrum cordatum
TCTGGCCCCAGGCGGCGGCATAGACCGCCCTTCCAAAATATTTCCCTGCGCCCTGCCAGGCAGGTCCGTTGCCCCCCCACGAGGAGGCTTCGAAAGCACCAGGGGCGGCGGCGGGCAGAGTCACAGCGAGGCGTCGCTGGGTCTCGCCCTCAACCAGGCGCGACGACATCCCCGGACTCTCCAGGCAGCGGGCCCCATATCTGCCGTCGGCCACGGGAGAGGCCTCGGGGGCGCCGGCCGGAGCGTCTGCGCCGAACGCGCAGACGCGCCCGTCTGGCCCGCACGCACATCCAGGAGTCAGGCGAGCCCTCCAGTCGCGAATGCCCTGGGCCACGGTCAGTCGCGCCTACGCTCACACACCCGACGCGAGAACTGTAGCGGCTGACGGCCGCTCCTGGATTTACGTCACCCTGACTCTCTTCTATGTGTGGCGGGTCTTAGTTGTCGGGCGCTCCCTCTGCAGCCTTCCGAACTGCCGCCGCGACGCTGTCGCCGGGAGTGGGCGCCGTTCCAGGCGCACCTTCGGCCTTCGCCAAAACTCTGACCCAGGGACGCTGATAGGAGTGAGGAGATGCAGGAGCGCCCGTGTCAGCCCGTGGCTCGCTCGAAGGACTGCTGCGTCTGAACGCTGCGCGTTCCGATGTGACCTCCTGACTGCCTTCTGGCCTAACGGGCCCTGCTTCTCCTTGGGAGTCCGACGTCACATCCGTTCCGTTCCCTCCTGGCCTAACGGGCCCTGTCTCTTCTTGCGAGGTCTGCTGGCCGCCAGGGGTGCCCGGAAAGGCGTCGACTATCGCCGCGATGCTATCTTGGAGGGCCGATGAGACCGAAACCCCGTTCCCTTCTGGCCTAACTGGGCCTGCTTCTCTTTGTGAGTCCGATGACACAACCGCAGCGTTCCCTTCTGGCCCAACGAGCCCGGTTTCTCTTCGAGAGGTCTGCTGGCCGCCGGGGGTGCCCGCGAGGGCGTCAGGGCCCGGGCGCGGGGATGCAAGGGTGCCTCGTTCGCCAAGGGGCACAGGGCGGCAAGGGGGCAAAGGCACCTCCTTCTGACTGTCAGAGTAGCGAGGATCACGGCTGATGGCCGTCTGATCGCTTTGTATAAAGGGGGGTGCCAGGATCACGGCTGATGACCGTCTGCACGCTTTGAAATTTGCGAAGGCCCGGACACGGGGAAGCAAGGGTGCATTGTTCGCTGAAGGACACAGGGATGCAAGGGTGCAAGGGAACCTCTTCCTGACTGTCAACCCCGTTCCCTTCTGGCCTAGCGGGCCCTGCTTCTCCTTGGGAGTCCGATGACCCCACCGCAGCGTTCCTTTCTGGCCTAACGGGCCCTGCATGTCTTTGAGAGGTCTGCTGGCCGCCAGGGGTGCCCGCGAGGGCGTCAGGACTCGGACACGGGGATGCAAGGGTACCTTGTTCGCCAAAGGACACAGGGCTGCAAGGGTGCAAGGGTACCCCTTACTGGCTGTCAGAGTTGTGAGGATGCTGCTGCTGACACCTGGGGGCTGTCACCAGGGGGCTGCTGCTGCTGCTGCTGCTGCTGCTGCTGCTGCTGCTGTTGCTGTCGACGATCTCCTGCATCTCGATCCTCACGCCCTCATCTTCCAGGTCCTCTTCGTCGTCGCAGACGACCGCAGCGGCGCTGGCTGCCGCGACCTCCGCCGCCGCCGCGGCGAGCGGGGAGCAGGCCTCGGCAGCGGCAGCGGCGGCAATATTGGCATCGGCGGCGGCCGCCAAGGCGGGCCCCTCGCCCGCAGGGGCGAGAGCCGCGGCGGCCGCCTCGCGCGAGCCGCCAGCGTCGGCGGCCAAGGCGGGCAGGCCGGCGCGCCAGGGGCCGCCGCCGGCCGCAGGCGAGCTGGTGGCGGCAGCAGCGGTGACGCCGCGAGAGGTCGGGGCCGACCGCGCCAGTGGCGGCGGCGGCGGCTGGGCCGGCAGCGGGCCAGCAGCGGCAGCGGCAGCGCACTGCCCGAAGCAGGCGCCCGCCGCGGCGGCGCCCTGCCGAATTGCCGCCGCGGGTGGCGGCCAGGAGGAAGCGGGAACGGCACCGGCCGCCAGGGCGGCAGGCCGAGCGCGCCAGAGCCGCTGCGGCCGGCCAAGGGCCAACGGCGGCTGCCGCCTCACCGGCGGCCGCCGCGTCGGCGCAGGCGGCAGCCGCCTCGGAGTCCAGGGGTCCGGCGGCCGCGCGCGGAACGGCGCCGCCAGCGTCGGGGGACCTACCAGCGGCGAGGGCGGCAGCAGCAAAAAACCCGCCTGCGCCAGCAGCAAGCAGCGGCGCCAGCCCGGGGGGCGGCGCGCCGCGCGAGGCAGCCGCGCGCCGCTGGCGGCGGCGGATCGTGGTCCGAGACGCTGGGACCCTGGCGGCCGCGGCAGCCGAGGCCATGAGGAGGGCCCCAGGCGAGGAGACCAGAGCGGGGGGCCGGGTGCGTCTGGACGCCTCCATGAGCCCTAACCCGATCCCCCCCGCCAGGGGGGGGGGAAAAGGGCAGCGGCTTGAGCCAGGCTTGAGCCAAGGCTTGAGCCAGTGGCTACGGACTCTGGTGGGGATACGCAAAGCGTGAAGAATTACTACTCTGGGTTGCAGACCTGCTCGTCGGCGTCGTCGCCATTGAGATTATATGATCGTCACCTCCAACATGTTTCACAGGCGGCAAAAAGCAGGTTGCCTAACCGTTTCCCCCTGCAATTTGCCTCAATCGGCATCTCACACTATGTGCAATGTTTACCCCTGCCCGCGGTTCACAAACAACGGGCCCTACGGACGAGAACCTCAAGCAGCGAGGGCTCAATGTGTGATCCACTTGCTTTCCCGACAACCCCATCCCCCGGTGCCGTATCTTTGGACCGCCGACCCTGGGCTGCGGCGGGTTCGGGTCGTGACAGCCCCGGCGATACTTTCTGACCTTGAACGTTCAACCTTGAACATCAGATCATTTCATATTGGCCGATTATGGGCCACTGGCCGCTCTTAATCTTGAACGCCCGCGGCGAGATTGCCGCCGCGTCGGCACGACGGCAACCTCATGGCGACGAAATCGATACACATCCACCACCCCTGGCCAGGCCCCTTCTTGGCCAAGGAGCGGTGTATACGCCGATCCGGGCCCAGGATGGGCCTCGCCAGGGGCAGTGGATCTGTACAGATCTCATCGCTCGAACCGACCGTGCCCGCCCCTGTTGCAGCCGCCAAGCTGAGGTGCGCCACGGCGCGGAACAGCCCGGGCGGCCCGGAGCGGCCGAGGTTCAGGCCGTCCGGCGCCGCCCCGCCGCTGGATGAATGGCCTCCCGGGAACATCCAAGAGGGGGCTTCACAAATCATCTGAGGCACGCACGTGTCTGCGCAGAGCGTCCTAAACTGCACCACCAGGACGCGTCCACATCCACATCTTCTAGAATCCTGCCCAGGCGCCCTGGGGGATGTGGGGACATGGACGTTGCCCAGCCCGCAGGGGTAGGCAGACATCCGCATACCCGCCACTCCAGGAAAGACCCGGGCATGCGACTTCAAAGCCGCGAATGTGGATACTTGCTATGGCGGTAGATGAGCCGCCCAAAAGGCCCTAGAATCTCCACCTCCTCCGCCTCCTCTTCCAACTCCTCCACCTCGTCCACCACCACC
The DNA here is from genome assembly GCA_963575745.1 of Prorocentrum cordatum. Classification (NCBI taxonomy): domain Eukaryota; class Dinophyceae; order Prorocentrales; family Prorocentraceae; genus Prorocentrum; species Prorocentrum cordatum. Next base: position 243,620 of record CAUYUJ010016275.1, read on the forward strand.
ACCACCACCATCTCCCACGGGTGCCACCCGCCCCCCCAGCCCCCACAACGCACAAGATGGCACAGCACAATCCAGCAATCACAAAAGCAATTGCGTTTAAGTGTTCGCACCTTCGTTTCCGACGGGCCCTCGGGGCCTGGACGCGGCCCCTGGACAAGGGCCTCCAGACGAACCCGATCCCAAGCTCAAGGGAGCATTTTGTAAAATTAACTCCAAATGCGTGAAAAGTGACCCCGCCATTCCCGCCCCCGCCCCCCCCAAGGCGACGAAACCGCGCAGTGAATCCAACAACAATATCACTCTGAGGAAGTGGGATGCGAAACGCCTCGCGCCACACGCCACGGCTGGTCGACGCGGCTGGATTCAACCCTGTCACCACGGCTGATCGCCACAGTTGGTCGCCGCAGCTGGTCGCCACGACTGGACGCACCGCAGTCGACCCTGTCGCCGCGGCTGGTCGCCACGGCGGTTGTCGCCATTGCGAGTCGCCACGGCATTCCCCACCTGAGAGGGTTTTGCCCACGCCCTGCCCGCCCCAAGGGTCTGAACAGGGCGGAAGAGCTGGACAACAACGAGTAGGACGGGCGGCTCGGTTCCAAGAAGGCCCCCGATGCTCCAATGATGGGTTCCAAGATGGAAAACACCTCCCTGTGTGAGCATGAGCGATTCTGACAATGTGTGAATGTGATTGTGAACATGATGATGGGTGGGTCTGAGTACGAGTCCGAGCGAGTCTGAACAAGAGTAAGTGTGAGTGTTGGTGAATCTGAATGTGCAAACGGGGAGGAGAAGGGGGAGCAGGTGGAAATGAGGCGGAGGAGTTTAAATAAATTCCCCGATGGCGGCCCCCCCTTAGGGCGCTGAAACAAACGCCTCAGTCGAAGGAAAGCCCCTTCCCTTTAATCCCTTCCCCGCGCGAGGGGGGGGCGTCCCAGGGAGGTCCTTGGGGTGTCCCGGGGGGGTCCTGGGGGGGTCCTGGGGGGTCCCAGGGGGGTCCCGGGGGAGTCGCACCCAGATTCGTTTTCCTGGGGGTAGCAAGGCCAAGAAAAGCCCCAAGACGGGCCAAAAGCGCCCCAAGACATCCCCAAGACGGTACAAGAGCGGCACGCATCGACGAACGATCGCCCCAAGACGTTCAAGACTGCTCGAAAACGGCCCCAGAGGCCCCCAAGAAGCTCCAAGAGAGCGCCAAGAGCACTCCCAAGAGGGTCCCAGGAGCCAAAATCGTCAATGTTACCTTGGTTTTTGAATGACTTCAGCCTTGTCGCCTTTTCGGCTTTCCGACGGTCCAAGACGGCCCAAGAGGCCCCCAAGAGCGCCCCAAGACGGCCCAAGATGCCTCCGAGAGGGCTCCAAGACGGCCCAAGAGGGACGCAGGACGGCCCAAGAGGCGCCGAAGACGGCCCAAGAGGGCCCCAAGACGGGCCCAAGAGAGTGCCCAGAGGGGGGCGAGGAACCGAGAATTATACACTTCCGCCCCATGAAGCCCCAAGGAACCCCCAAGAGGCCTCCAAGAGGCTCCAAGAGCGCTCAAACGGCCCGAAGAAGCCCCAAGAAGCTTCCAAAAAAAAAACAGGAAGCCCCAAGAGGCCCCCAAAGTGCTCCCCTGAGGTTCCCGACAGCGCTCCGAAGATCAGCGTCGTCGTCTTCGCCGCATCCTCCCCCTCCTCCTCCTGCCACTCCTCCTTCCCCTCCTCCGGAGCCTCCTCCAACTGCTCATTCCTCCTCCTGCTCGTCCCCCGCGTCCTCCTGTTGCTGCCCCACCTCGCCCACCGCCTCCTCTTCCTCCTTTTGCTCATCTTCTGCTCATCCTGCTTGTCCTCCTGTTCCTCCTCCTCCCTCGTCTTCGTCGTCGTCGACGATCAAGGTCCGCGGCACCGGCTGGCAGGTCTCTCCAATAAATTCCCTGATGGCGGCCCTCCCTTCAGGCGCTGAAACAAGCGCCTCGATCGAGACATCCTCGCGATCTGCGGGATCGCACATCCCCCATCCCCCCCTCCTCCTGTTCCGTTATGCTCCCCGTCCGCCTCTGGGGGGCTACGGACTGGAAAATGCCGCAAGCGTCGTCAACTCCTAGGAGGTTCAGCGGAGTGGTGTCGCACACACATTAGCATGACACTTCGCCATCCCTGGGAGGTGCGAGCTGCGAAAAAACCGTCGTGCTTGCAAGTCTCTCGCACGTCAACTGTCGATCGCACGCCTCAGAAGACCCAGGCTCTCTCGAAAACCTACGGCAGCATCAAAAAAATAGTTCATGGAGGCCGCCAACCGACGCGCGCCGAATAAATTACTACATTACCAGCCTTTGGTTAACCAAGGCCGCAAAAGACTACAGTAACCCTTCTGCACCAATTACGCTACACCGATGCATGCCTTGTAAAATTGTGTGTCCCTTGTTCTATAAGTTGTCCCAATTGCTTTAATGTGTGTGTCCAGGTTTTCCCGAAGTCCGCCGACCCCTTTGGGGTCACGGCGCGCGAGATGCTTCCCCCTCCCCAAACCCTTCCCCCGGGAGCCCGTTCTGGCCTACTTGGGGGGGGGGAGGAGGGGGGAGCAAACGGGTCAGCCGCGCCCCTTGAGCCTCGGAGGGCTTTCAAAATGGGCCAAGAGAATCCCAAAAGGCCCCCCGGACGGTCCCAGAGGGCTACGAGTCACCGAAGGGTCGCTCCCAGACGTCCAAGATTCAAGAAGCCACTAAGAGGCGTCCCAAAAGGCCCTCAAGAAGCAGGAGTCGTTTCATTTCTGACAGTAAACGCGCACTGCTAGCACGTAGGGCACCAAAAACCACCACAACGGCCCAGGAGAGCGCCAGGACGGCCCGCAGAGGGCCCAGAATGGGCCGAGAGGGTCCCCAAAATGCCTCCTGAACCGCCTCCAGACGACAACAGAGGCCACCAATACGGCCCAAGAAGCTACCAGGAGGCGCCCAGAGAGCCGACAACAGCCCAAGAGGCATTTAATATCGACCCAAGACAACCCAAGAGGCACCCAAGAGGGCGCCAAGAGGGCCCCCAAAGCCACCAAAACGGCTCAGGATGGCCCTGGGACGGCCCTAAGAGGGCCCCAGAATGGGCCAAGAGGGCCGCGCGAGGCCCCCCCGACGGTCCAAGAGGGCCACGACTCGTCAAGAGAGCGCTCCACGACGCCCGAGATTGCCCCCACACGGCCCGAGGAGCCCCCTAGACGCCCCAAGAAGCCACCAGGAAGCACCCCAAGAGCCCTCAAGAAGCAAAAATCGCCGCACCCCCCTAGGAAGACGAGAGAGGAGAAAACAATGCAAAACAACAAAACGCACATGTTTAGCACATTCGCGTCTCGGCCGTTCACGAAGCCCACAACAGCCCAGCCCAAGAAGCCCCCAACAAGATCGACCCAATATAGCCGCAGACGCCCCAAAGAGGTCGCCAAGACGGCCCGACGGGTCGGTTGCGCGGCGCACGCCATTGAATCAGAGGCTCTCTGGCGCGGAGGGATCACAAGGCGTCTCTGGTAGCGCCCGCGCGGAAAGACACTGCGGAAGCCGCAAAGAACACCCCTTGGGCTGCTGGCCACTGCAAACGGCCGCTGGGCTCCCTGAAATTCGTCGCCCCCGAGGGCGGCAACGCACCCGCGGGTCGTGATCAGCTTCGCCGCGCAGAGACTTCACGAACTTGACCGTCGCGGCGCGGTTCCCCAGCGACTGCTCGACCTCGCACCCAGCTGAGATCGCGGCCGGCGTGCCGAACTCGAACATCTAGTCGAGCTCGGCGCGCGGGCCCCTCTGAACGCGCGCGCCCTCGCCGCTGCTACTGATGACGCTCTGGAACCCGATCTCCTTCGCGACTTCGGCGGATCGGCGACGCCGCAGCTCGGGCGCCGTCGGTCCCCGAAGCAGGGCTTGATCATCGTTTCTAGCTAGCCAGGCCGCAAGCCAATCTGGGACCTCAGCAGGTCCGTCGGCCCCCTCGCCGGGCCCGCGGGCAGCCCGCGGTCGCGAGCGCCCCGCGCCCTCGGCTGGCAGGAACGCCGATTTCGCACCTGCCGCGAGAAACCTCGACTTTCTCAAAGACGCCCACAGCATGACAGCGCGCCATCCCAGCCCGCCGAAGATCGGCGCCCCCATATCGAGCTGGCCCTCGACCGCGCAGCGATGCCTGAGCCCCCGGCACGGCGCGCGCATCGGCCATGTTCTGCCCACCCTTCATCTCCCACTTCAGCTTGAAACGCAAGGGGCAGCAGGGCGCCTGGTCGACCGCGGCCGCGTCGACGGGCCCCCTGGCGCCGCCGCGCAACACTGGCGCTTCTCGTCGGTCTCGAGCCACCCTTCGCCGATGACGGGGGCCGCGCGCTCGGCGGCGGGCGCGCGCGCGGTCTCCGCGGACTCCTCCGGCAGCGGCATCCCGTCGCCCACCTCATCGGCGAGCGCGGTCTGCTCGCCCGCGGGGGCCAGCCGCGCCCGCGATTGCCTTCGCCGCTCAGCCAGCGGCGCGCCGCGGAGCCCAGCTTTTTCCGACGCACCGCGCCCGGCAAGCATCTCGACGCGAGACCTGCCGGGCAATGCCGCTGGGCCAGGGCTCACCGCCAGCGCCTCAGCGCCCGCCTCTGGCATAGGGGCTTCAGGGGCGGCCGCCGCCGCTTCTCCAGCCACGGCGCCAGGGTGTCCGTCTCCATCGGCGCCTCATCAATCGGCACCGCCTGCGCACGTCGCCCGCGGCGTCGTCGGCGGGCCGCCGGCCCGCGAGGCCCCGACAGCGGCAGACCCCCTTCGTCTGCTGGAGGGCCTTCCTCGGCCTCTCAACGGCGCTGGCAGGGCTGCCGGGCGATCGCGAGCCCTGCGCGCCTACGTCTCGCCGGCCAGCTCGGGGCGCAGCTGCTCCGCAGCGCCGCTCTAAATTGCGCGGCCGCGCGCGGCCCGCGCCGCCGACCGAAGCGCGCTGCGCCGCTCCCGCAGCAGCCTTCGCCTCCACCGACGCGGCCAGCGCAGGGGCGCGCCAACGCCACTTCTCGGGCCCGACCGACTTCTCGCAGTTCCGCCGGCGATTTCGACGATCTCGCAGTTCCGAGGACTGCCTTGCTGCAGGCATGGGGGCACGCGCGCGCAGCGCGCGAGCAGTTGGCCTCAATGAAGGTCCGCGCCCGATGCCACGCGTTGAACCATCACCTCGCGCACCTCGCATTTCGGGTCGCTGAGAGCGGACTGCCCAGCCATGCCGAAGTCCTCGTCGCCCAGGGCGCCCGGGACATCGGGCAGCCTCGTCCGCGGGGCGCTTCGCTGCAAGGCCGTCATCCTGAGCAGCCTGGGCGCTGTCCTGAGCAAGTCGCTCGGAAACTGCCCGCGGCGCTTGCTCGGCCGATTTCGACTGGCCGCATGGCTGCGCCCCCCTGTCCGAAGCTGCGGCGCGCGCCCTTCGTGATCAGGTCGAGACGCGACGTCGCGGCCGCTCATGGGCTCGGCCGTCTCCCGGCCGGGGCAGGCGCCGCCGGCGCCACGCCGGCGACGCCCCCGTCGTCTCGGGCGCGACAGGCCGGCCACTCCGAGCCTGCCCCCGAGGCTCGGCCCCCCCCCCTCGAGCGTTTCCTTCGACATCGGGCAGTCGCACTTCGCACTGCGTGAACTCGCCCATCACGGCCAGCACCCTATGCCCCTTCTTCTTCCACGCAACGACGTAGACATGTAGCCGTCCGCGCTGGCAACCTCGTAGAAGCGGCCGGCCATCGGCGGCGCCGCCACGTTGACGAACTTGGGACGCCGCCTGCTGGAGCGCAGCTCGACCTGGAAGGGCCTCGCGCACAGGGCTCTCTCTGCCGGGGCCTTCTCGCGTCGCGCGGCCGCGGCCAGCGCCGCACTGGAAGGGCGCCCCGAGGTGATCTGCGCGCTCTTCACGGCCTTGATGGCCGAGACACTGAACTCCCCCATCAGCTGGTGCACCAAGTCCGCGCCCGGGGCGCGGTCGCGCCCGCCAGAGGGCCCTCGAGCAGCGCGCTGGATAAGCCCCCCCCCCCCCCCCCGCCGACGAAGACCCCGCAGACGACGCGCTCGCGGGGCCCGCGCGGCGTCGCCCCTGCGCCGCCCTTAGCGCTCTCGAGGGCAGGCGCCAGGCTAGAGAACACGACGGCGGGCGCGACGCCCCGACCCCCCGACTCGCCCTCTCCCGCCACGGCGCCCTCGTCGCCCAGCGCGCAGAACTCGGGGGCGGCCTCGAGGTAGTAGACCTCGTAGCCCAATTCCTCCGACCGCCCAAATCGCGCTGGCCCGGGGAATCGCCGTCGGACTGCCCGTCGGTCGCGTCATCGCCGCTGGCCTCGCCCGCCGCAGGTTCACCTTCGCGCGCGGGGCCTGCCACCCCCCTGCCAGCGCCCCCCAGCAAGTCCACGATGAAGCAAGCGCCCCTTCATCGCGACCCGACTTCACCCAACCTCGGTCGACGGGGCCCCCCACCACGAAAGCCCCGTCGCGGCGGGTCCTGGAACAAACCCCGCTCCTCCAGGCGCAGGCGCGCGATGAGCAGGGGCGCCCGCCCCTCGACGGGGTGGACGGCGATCTCCCACGCAAGGACCACACCAACAGCTCCACACATCCCTTGGCCTCCAACGTCGCGCCGCCCCCCAGCCTGGAGCGGCGGCCGCTCGACCCGCGCTCTATCTCGCGCAGTGGGCACAGGGCGCGCAGGAGCCCCCCCCCCACCACGGCGCCCACGCAATGTCTGGCACGACTGGTCGAGTCGCGCCTCCATCAGCGATGCCTTTTCCGACCGTCACTGGGCCGATCTCCCCCCTGGAATCAGCGTACCCCTGCAGCCCCAGGCCCTCCGCGCGGGCTTCGACGGCGCGCTGCGGCGCGGGGCCCGCAGCTCGAACCCTCTTGAACCTGGGCCCACGCTGCTGGGTCGACCCCGAGGCGGCGGCCGCACGGGCCGCAGCACCTGGCCCGCCTTTGCCGGCGCTGAACCCGTGGAAACTCAGCCTGCAAGTCTGCTGCTCGCCTTTGCCCGCGCCCTTGCCTCTGCAGCAACCCTCGCCACGGGCTGAAAGCGCGGCGACCTTGGGCATCTGGAATATCCACGCCGACTTCCATGAGCTCCTGTAGCTCACGCTGACGCCGTGGACAATATCCGCCACCGTGCCTCGGGGCACGAGTTGGGCGCGCCCTCAGGTCCCTCGCCTAATCGCGGGGGCCTCAGCCCTCAGCCCCGAAGAGTTTTCAACGGGCCCCGGGCCCCGAGGGCCCCGAGACGGGCCAAGAAGGACCCCAGAGGCCCCCGAGATGGCCCAGGCGGGCCCAGGGTCGCTCAACATGGCCCCCGACTGGCCCCAGAGGCTTACAAGACGACCCAAAACGCCCAAGAAGGCCCCATGGGACCAAAATCGTTGACTTCCTGAAAATGTTTGGAAGGCGCTGGCTCTCTCGCCACGTCGGTTCCCCGACGCCCCCAGACGGTTCCTAGACGCCCCCAAGACCGCCCCAAGACGGCCCGAGACGGCCTCCAGGAAAAAAACACGACGGCCCCAGAGGGCCCCAAAACAACCCACAAGGCGGCCAAGACGGCCCGGGAAAGCCCCAAGACGGGCCAAAAAGGGGACCCAGAGAGAGGCAACGCGAACCAAGAGTCCGAGCCCCCCGCCCCCAAAGGCCCCCAGGAGGCCCCAAGGGGCGCCCAGGAAGCCCCACGAGGCCCCCAAGAGGCCCCAGAGACGCCCCAAGAATCCCCCGAGAGGCCCCCGGAAGGCCCCACGAGGCCCACGTCGCCCCCAAGAGGCGCCCAAACTGCCTCCAAGACGCCGCCGAGAGGCCCCCCGCGAGATCCCAACGAACACCCTAAATGCTCCACACCCACAACGCAAGCACGGTGGCGGGATGGGCCGAAGGCCATTAAATCCGCCGCCCCCTGCTTGCAGGGGCGCACGGCGTGCTGAACGTTTCAGGTTTTGGTTTTGGTTCTTTTTACCTAACAGCGAAGACTGATAGGTTTCTACTTGACTCAAAAGAGCTCACAGATCACTCCACAGGGGGGTCCGGGCAGGTGTTGGGGAGTTGCCGGGCGGCAGGGTGCCGGGCTCGTTTTTCACCAACAGTCACACACTTCGTGCTCTTCGACTTCCCAGAACTCCATTCCCAGGCCACATTCTGAATACCCGGATGCAACAGTCACACACTTCGTGCTCTTCGAGATCCCAGAACGCCATTCCCGGGCCACATTTAGAATAACCGGATGCAACAGTCACACACTTCGTGCTCTTCGACATCCCAGAACGCCATTCCCGGGCCACATTAGACCGGATGCAACAGTCACACACTTCGTGCTCTTCGAGTTCCCAGAATTCCATTCCCGGGCCACATTTTGGATGCCCGGAGCCAACTGTAGGCCACTTCGTGCTCTTCGAGTTCCCAGAACTCCATTCCCGGGCCACATTTTGAATGCCCGGAGCCAACTGTAGGCCACTTCGTGCTCTTCGAGTTCCCAGAACTCCATTCCCGGGCCACATTTTGAATGCCCGTAGCCAACTGTAGGCAACTTCGTGCTCTTCGACTTCCCAGAACTCCATTCCTGGGCCACATTTTCAGCAGGGGCAAGAGCACGACGAGGAGGAGGACGAGCAAGACCAGGAGGACGAGGACGAGCAGGAGCAGGACGAGGAGCAGGAGGAGCAGGAGAAGAAGGACGAGCAGGAGGAGGAGGAGGACGAGCAGGAGGAGGAGGACGACCAGGAGGAGGAGGACGACCAGGAAGAGGAGGAGGAGGAGGAGGAGGGGAGGGGGAGGAGTCCCCAGAGTGGAGGAGGAGGAGGAGGAGGGAGGAAGGAGGAGGAGAGGAGGAGGACGAGGACGAGGAGGAGGAGGAGGGGGGGGAGAGTACCAGGAGGAGGAGAACGAGGACCACCAGGAGAGGAGGAGGAGAGGAAAGAGGAGGAGAAGGAGGAGGAGAGAACACCACGAGGAGGAGGACGAGCAAGACGAGGAGGACGAGAACGAGGGCGACAGGAAGACCAGGAAGAGGAGGAGGAGGAGGAGGAGGGGAGGGGGAGGACTACCAGGAGGAGGAGGAGGAGGAGGAGGAGGAGGAGGAAGAGGAGGAGGAGGACGAGGAGGAGGAGGAGGAGGAGGAGGACGAGGAGGAGGAGGGGGGGGGAGAGCACCAGGAGGAGGAGAACGAGGACCACCAGGAGGAGGAGGAGGAGGAGGAGGAGGAGGAGGAGGAGGAGAGAGCACCAGGAGGAGGAGGACGAGCAAGACGAGGAGGACGAGAACGAGGACGAGCAGGAGGAAGAGGAGGAGGAGGAGGAGGAGGAGGAGCAGGAGCAGGAGAAGGAGGAGGAGGAGGAGGAGGAGGCAGGCTGAGGCTGAGGCTGTGACTGCGACTGCCGTTGCCGCTGCGACTGTCATCGCGAATGCGACTACGACTGCGAGAACAGCAGAATTCGACAACTGGATTTTCATCTGAATCTTAAGGGGAATGCTTTCAGATATGCTTCTACACATCGCTGTTAGGTTGCTTTGCCGGGATAATTCTAAAAGAATCGAAGACGCCTACGGCGAATCACCGCCGCCCCCTGCCTTTTTGGAAGCGCCTATGTGGCCGAACGTTGAGGCCAGACCTGCCAAGCTATCGGACCACGTGTTCCCCGAATCGGTTTGGAAAGCCTTCGGGGAACACGTGGGCATCTTGAAGGTCATCTTGGCCGTCTTGGAGGCCTCTTGGGCAAGCTTTGGGCGATCTTTGGGGCTTTTTGGGCCGTCTCGGGCCAGCTTCGAGCCAACTTCGGCCATCTTGGTGGGTTCCTGGCACGTCTGAAGCCGTCGGAAGCCGTTTGGGGGGCCTCTATGGGCCGACTTGGGGCCCGCTTGGAATGCTCCAGGGCCGTCTTGGAGGCCATCTTGGGCGTCTTGGAGGCCATCTTGGGCGTGTTGGAGGCCTCTTGGGCCCTCTTGGGGCCCTCTAGGGGCCATCTTGGAGGCCACTTGGGCCATCATGGGGCTCTCTTGGGGGCCTCTTGGGCGATCTTGGGGGCTTCTTGGGCCGTCTTGAGCCGTCGGAGAGCCGAAAAGGCGCAAATGCCAAAATCCTTCAAAAACCACAGGAAAATCAATGATTTCGGCCTCTTCGGACTCTCCTGGAGGACCTCTTGGAGGCCTCTTGGGCCGTCTGGGAGGCCTCTGGGGGGCCTCTGGGGCCGTCTTGGGCCGTCTTGGACTCTCTTGGGCCGTTTTGGAGGCCGTCTTGGACCATCTCGGGCGGACTTGGAGGCCATCTTGGGTCATCTTCGCGATTTTTTGAGGATCTCCCGAGCGAAACGGCCGTTTTTGGGCATTGACAGACGGATTTTGGGAAACGCGCGGGTGGCCGGCGGGACGGGCCGAAGCCCACTGGAGTTCTTTTAGAAAAAGAACCAAAACCAAGACCTGAATCGTCCAGCACGCCGTGCACCCCTGCAAGCAGGGGGCGGCGGACTCCCCAGTGGGCTTCGGCCCGTCCCGCCGGCCACCCGTAATTTTCCCAAAATCCGTCTGTCAATGCCGTTGTTGCCCCAACTTGGCCCAAGATGGCCTCCAAGACGGCCAAGATGGCCCAAGATGGCCTCCAAGATGCCTCCCAGACGGCCAAGATGGCCTCCAAGACGGGTAAGATGGCTCCAAGATGCCTCCAAGACGGCCCAAGATGCCCTCCAAGACGGCCAAGATGGCCCCAAGATGCCTCCAAGATGGCCCAAGAGGCCTCCAAGACGTTCTCCAGGAGAGCCCGAAGAGGCCAAAATCATTGGTTTTCCTTAGGTTTTTGAAGGTTTTTTGCGTTTTCTTCTTTTCGGCCTTCCGACGGCCCAAGAGGCCCCCAAGATCGCCCAAGAGGCCTCCAAGAAGGCCCTATGACGGCCCAAGGGCCCCCCAAGACGGCCCCAAGAGCGCCCCAAGACGGCCCAAGAGGCCTCCAAGACGCCCAACATGGCCTCCAAGACGGCCCTGAAGCGCCCCAAGAGGGCCCCAAGACGGCCCAGAGAGGCCCCCAAGACGGCTCCAGACGGCGTCAGACGGACCAGGAACGCCCTAAGACGGCCAAAGAGACCCCCAGGAAGCCCCCAAAGGCCCCCAAGAGGCCCAAGGAGGCCCCCAAGATGCCTCCAAGAGGCCTCGAAGAGGCCCCCAAGAAGCCCCCAACAGACCCCAAGGGTGCCCCAAGAGACTCCTAACAACCCTCATCCTCCTACTCTATTTCTTCCTCTTCCTCTTCCTGTTCATAATCATTCTCTCCCATGTGTTCCCCGAAAGCTTTCCAAACCGACTCGGGGAACTCATGGTCCGATAGCTTGGCCAAGCTCTAGTCCAACTTTCGGCCACATCGGCGTTTCCAAAAAGGCAGGGGGCGGCGGTGATTCGCCGTAGGCGTCTTCGATCCGCCGCCCCCTTCTGCTTCAGCAAAGGAGTGCCCGGCGTGCCAGATCCTATCGGTGTTGGTTTTGGTTCTTTTTCCAAAAGAACTCTCCCAGTGGGTTTCGGCCCGTCCCGCCGGGGCCGCGGAAGGCCCGGAAACGTGCACAACGACCGCAAAAAATCCTCCAAGATGGCTCAAGAAACGGCCGTTTCGTTCGGGACAACCTCAGAAAATCGCGAACATGGCCCAAGATGGCCTCCAAGTCCGCCCAAGATGGTCCAAGGCGGCCTCCAAGACGGCCCAAGAGAGTCGAAGATGGCCCAAGACAGCCCAAGAGGCCTCCCAGAGGCCTCCCAGACGGCTCAAGAGGCCTCCAAGAGGTTCTCCAGGCGGGCCCGAAGAGGCCGAAATCATTGATTTTCCTGTGGTTTTTTGAAGGATTTTGGGATTTGCTTCTTCTCGGCATTCCGACAGCTCAAGACGGCCCAAGAGGCCCCCAAGATCGCCCAGCAGGCCCCCAAGAGGGCCCCATGACGGCCCAAGTGGCCTCCAAGTTGGCCACAAAAGGGCCCCAAGACGGCCCAAGAGGCCTCCAACACGCCCAAGATGGCGTCCAAGACGCCCAAGGCCCAAGATGGCCTCCAAGACGGCCCCGAAGCGCCCCAAGAGGGTTCCCCGTTGGCCCAGAAAGGCCCCCTAGACGGCTCCCGACGGCGTCAGACGTGCCAGGAACCCACCAAGATGGCCGAAGTTGGCTCGAAGCTGGCCCAAGACGGCCCCAGAGGCCCCCAAGAGGGCCTCCACGAAGGAGAAAAAAGGCCAACAATCTTGATTTCCTATGGTTTTCCAAGGATTTGACACTTCCTTCTTTTCGGCCTTCCGACGGCCCGAGACGGCCCAAGAGCCCCCAAAGATCGCCGAAAGATCGCCCACGAGGCCTCCAAGACGGCCAAGATGACCTTCAAGATGCCCCCGTGATCCCCGAAGACTTTCCAAATCGATTCGGGGAACACAGGGTCCGATAGCTTGGCAGGCCTCTGGCCTCCACGTTCGGCCACATAGGCGCTTCCAAAAAGGCAGGGGGCGGCGGTGATTCGCCGTAGGCGTCTTAGATCCGCCGCCCCCTTTTGCTTTAGCAAAGGGGTGCCTGGCGTGCCAGACTCTATGGGTTTTGGTTTTGGTTCTTTTTCCAAAAGAACTCTCCCAGTGGGTTCGGCCCGACCCGCCGGCCACCCGTAGATCGCCCAATTCCCAGAAAAAATCCTCCGAGACGGCTCAAGATGGCCTCCAAGATTGCCACGTTGGCCCAAGATGGCCTCCACGATGGTCCAAGATGGCCTCCAAGTCCGCCCAAGATGGTCCAAGGCGGCCTCCAAGACGGCCCAAGAGAGTCGAAGATGGCCCAAGACGGCCCAAGAGGCCCCCCAGAGGCCTCCCAGACGGCCCAAGAGGCTTCCAAGCGGTCCTCCAGGAGGGCCCGAAGAAGGCAAAATCATTGTTTTTCCCTAGGTTTTGAAAGGATTTGGGATTTGCTTCTTCTCGGCATTCCGACGGCTCAAGACGGCCCAAGAGGCCCCCAAGATCGCCCAAGAGGCCCCCAAGAGGGCCCCATGACGGCCCAAGTGGCCTCCAAGACGGCCCCAAGAACGCCCCAAGACGGCCCAAGAGGGCTCAACACGCCCAAGATGCCCTCCAAGACGCCCAAGATGGCCTCCAAGACGGCCCCGAAGCGCCCCAAAAGGGTCCCCCGTTGGCCCAGAAAGGCCCCCAAGACGGCTCCCGACGGCGTCAGACGTGCCAGGAACCCACCAGGATGGCCGAAGTTGGCTCGAAGCTGGCCCAAGACGGCCCACGAGGCCCCCAAGAGGGCCTCCAGGAAGGCCAGAAGAGGCCAAAAACATTGATTTTCCTGTGGTTTTGACGGATTTTGACATTTGCTTCTTTTCGGCCTTCCGACGGCCCGCCGAAAGATCACCCAAGAGGCCTCCAAGATGGCCCCAGAACGGCCCAAGAGGGCCCCAAGACGGCCCCCAAGACGGCACAGGAGGCCTTTAAGACGCCCAAGATGGCCTCCAAAACGGCCGTGGAGCATTCCAAGAGGGACCCAAGTCGGCCTATAGAGACCCCCGAACGGCTTCCGACGGCGTCAGACGGACCAGGAGCCCACCAACACAGCCGAACATGGCCCTAAGATGGCCCAAGACGGCCCAAGAGGCCTCCAAGAGGGCCTCCAGGAAGACCCGTAAAGGCCAAAATCATAGATTTGCCATGGGTTCAGGATTGTGGCATTTGTTTGTTTTTCTGCCTTCCGACGACCCGAGATGGCCCAAATGCCCACAAAGGTCGCCCAAGAGGCCCAAGACACGGCCCCAAGAGGCCCCCAAGACGGCCCAAGAGGTCTCCAAGACGCTCAAGATAGCCTCCAAGACGGCCCAAGAGCCCTCCAAGACGTCCTCCAAGAAGGCCCGAAAGGGTCAGAATGGCCTCCAGACGGCCAAGATGACCTTCAAGATGCCCACGTATTCCCCGAAGGCTTTCCAAACCGATTCGGGGAACAAGTGGTCCGATAGCTAGGCAGGCCTCTGGCCACAACCTTCGGCCACATAGGCGCTTCCAAAAAGGCAGGGGGGCGGCGGTGATTCGCCGTAGGCGTCTTCGATCCGCCGCCCCCTGTCGATTCATCGCAGGGGTGCTAGATTTTCTCGGTTTGGTTTTGGTTCTTTTTCAAAAAAAACTCCCTCTGGGGCTCCGGCCCGTCCCGCCGGCCACACGGAAAGGTGCTCAATCCGGAAAAAATCCTCCAAAATGGCTCCAAGATGGCCTCCAAGATGGCCAAGATGGCCCAGGAGGACCTCCAAGATGGTCCAAGATGGCCTCCAAGTCCGCCCAAAATGGTCCAAGGCGGCCTCCAAGACGGCCCAAGAGAGTCGAAGATGGCCCAAGACGGCCCAAGAGGCCCCCCAGAGGCCTCCCAGACGGCCCAAGAGGCTCCAGGAGGGCCCGAAGAGGCCAAAATCATTGATTTTACATAAGTTTTTGAAGGATTTGGGAATGTGTTTCTTCTCGGCATTCCGACGGCTCAAGACGGCCCAAAAGGCCCCCAAGATCACCCAAGAGGCCCCCAAGAGGGACCCATGACGGCCCATGTGGCCTCAAGATGGCCCCAAGAACGCCCCAAGACGGCCCAAGAGGCCTCCAACACGCCCAAGATGGCGTCCAAGACGCCCAAGATGGCCTCCAAGACGGCCCCGAAGCGCCCCAAGAGGGTCCCCCGCTGGCCCAAAAAAGGCCCCCAAGACGGCTCCCGACGGCGTCAAACGTGCCAGGAACCCACCAAGATGGCCGAAGTTGGCTCGAAGCTGGCCCACACGGGCCCAAGAGGCCCCCACGAGGGCCTCCAGGAAGGCCAGAAGAGGCCAAAAACATCGATTCCCTACCTAAGGTCTGCCCAGAAGGGTTCTTACTTTATAAGCTTAAAGGGGCCGGACAGTGGGGCTCGCCCCGGGCGGTTCCCCCGGAATCCGCCCCGCGGTTCCCCCAGCGACGCTCCCTTAGCTTAGCGTTGCTTATCTCATCTTAGCTTAGCTTATCTCATCTTAACTTAGCTTCACCTTGACTCAAGTTTATCTTAGCTTAGCTTACCTTCATCTTAGCTTCGCCGAGCTTTAGCATAGCAGAGCACAGCATAGCATAGCAGAGCGTAGCACAGCACAGCGCAGCACAGCATCTCATAGCAAAGCCCAGCATAGCACAGCATAGCGCAGCATAGCATAGCATGGCAGAGCATAGCGCAGCACAGCACAGCACAGCATAGCACCGCGCAGCATAGCGTTGCATCGCATAGCATAGCATAGCATAGCAGAGCAGAGCATAGCACAGCAGCAAAGCAAAGGCAAAGCAACAGCAACGACAGCAAAGCAAAGCACAAGCAACGCAAAGCAAAGCAAAGCAAAGCAAAAGCAAAAGCAAAGCAAAGGAAAGGAAAGGCAAAGCAAAAGCAACGTGCGGCTGATGCCGAGCTGGCCTCGATGGCCGGACCGGAGCCCCCGCAAGCAGTGCCTTCCGTAACCACATCGGCTCAAGTCCAGAGGCCCCTGCCACACAGCCACCCGCGCTCATGCCCCGAGGTTGGCGGAGCGAGGCGTTCAGCGGCGCTGCGGAGCCCGCCTCGGCACCAGGTGGTGCTGCACAGCCCACCCGGCGTGTCGTGGCCATCGACGCGGGCGACGTCGCGTCCAAGCGGAACGACGATGAGCGCGTTGAAGGCAGCATGATGTACACGGCGGTCGAGGATGGCTTCTGGGCGTTCGCTGTGCTCTTTGCGGCTGAGCACGGCCTGGAAGACATGCACTTCATCAGACGCACGACGCGGGGCACGCGGTGCTCGCGCCATGCCCGCCTGGGCAGGGTAGAGGCGTGGGTCGCCAGGCTGATCCGGAGCACAGGCTTGCTCGAGATGGGGGTTCCTGACGCGAACTTCCATTTGACGGCTCAGAAGAGCGGGGAGGATGGCAAGGGCGTTGCTTCTCAGCATTTGCAGCTGACCAACATGATCGACAACGATCTCGAGTGTTTGTGGAGTGTCTTGAACGACGGAGTTGGCAACTCGGACCGGTCGATCAGGCGGAGCAAGGGCCGCGTCATCCAGCACACGCGCATCCGCCCTGTGGACAGCAGGCGGGGGCTTGATGAAGACGACGACTGGCTGGAGAGATGCAACTCGCGGCTCCAGGTTGCCAAGTATTTCCAGCTGGAGCAACTGGACATCTGGGATGAGTTGGCGAAGCTCGGGCCGCCGGCGATGCCCCACCGCACGTCGCACGGAGGCCGGCCCCCGACAGCGGCGGAAGTGATCGATCTGTGTCAAAGCGGTGGTCGCCGCGAGCACAGCCGCAATCGCGGCCGTCGCCGCAGTCGCGGCGGCGACGACGACGATCACGCTGATGAGCCTCGCCGAATGGAAACCAGGCGCCGCGGGAGCAGCGCTGCACCGCCTGCTGACGCCTGGCAAATCCAGCGTCCACGACTCAAAAAGAAGAGCCGCAGTGGACTCACACGCGACGGCCGCCTCTGCCAGCGACCCTGGATGCCGACGTGTCTAGCTGTCACTTCAGAGCTTTGCACTGTGGCCACGGCTTATTCAAGGTTGCGCACCTGCTGGAAGCCGCGCATCCCGACGATGGCCACCCATTCTCCGGCAAGATCCTCAAGCTCAGCAAAGAAGCGGATCCAGAGCCCGAGCTTTTCGCAAAACCCGGGACAGCGGCATTTACCAACAGATTCTCGCGGCAGCTCCCGTCGTTCAGCTCAACAGCGTTGCGCGGCCTGTCTGTCAATGGAACGGCTGGATCACTGAGCTAGCCGTTCCATTGGTCCAGGCGCTAAGGCGCGGTGCGTGCTCCGAGCAGCACATTGTTGGGGCAGCGCGCTGCATGCTCCGAGCGTTCACACTTGGGCATTGCATGGATGACCCGCCCCTCAGCAACTTTGGGATGCTGGAGGGCGATGTCGTTATAATCGACGCTGGCTGCTCGCCTCGGCTCGACAAGGAGATGGCAAACTCACGATTCAACAAAAATGTGATGAGGAAATTCTGGGCCAGAGCTGGGCGTGTCATCGCGCCCGAAGAGCTGGCCAGATACCAAGGCCCATGGCAGAATGCTTCGACGATGGCCGAGGCGCAAGTCGCATTCGATTATCTGTGGGACTCTCGCCGAAGCAGACCTGGACAGCCTGCGCCTGCGTCTGTTCCCGCTCGTTCTCGCGCCGTCCTCATCCAGCAGCGCTGAACAGCCTGCACCCCTGCGTCGCGCCGCATGTCCTCGCGTGGCCGCTGCCTTGGAGGAGCTCTCGGACGAGGTGCCGGAGTGGGTCACGCGCAACTTCCTTTGGGGCAATATGTCAGGGCACGGGCTCCTCCCTGATGGCACTGTCGGGTACCTCCCGGACGACGAGCGCTGCACTGCTGAGGTCAAATTGAAGCTGACGATCAGATTGACAACCGGACGCCGCGAGGGAATATGCAACGACTCCAGCATCGACATCCTGAGTGAACAAGAGCGCGATGGTGCCCTGAAAGATTGGAAAGGCGACTACGAGTAATGGATGCACTCCCAGACGCTGCGAGAGCGGCGGGGGGCATCGGGGCAGCCATGGCATCATTTTTTGTGGCGCGCTTTCCGCACGTTCCTTTTCAACTCGCTGGAAACTACGAGTTGACCCTTTTCTTTCTCGTTGATCCTTTCAGCGGTGGCAACGTGGAACTCTCCCGCAGCTCGCGGAGCAGCTCCACAACTGGTGCCAAAGTTCTTGAGAAAGCCAAAAATGGCCTACGCCAAGCGGCAGGAGCAATCCAGCTTGGACAGACCGCCTAAAAGAGTACATATGTGTGTATGTATGCATGTAAACGTGTATGTATATACGTGCGTATGTATGCATGTATGAATCCATGTATGCTTCTATATTATGCATGCACCACGAGCACCCTAGCTAGGAGTTGGAGGATCTAGGAAAGTAGTAATAGTACTAATAGGAGTCGTAGTAGTAATTGCTGTTGTTGTAGGAGGAGAAAGCATGGCCTGAGGCGCGCCAGTCCATCCGAAGAGATGCGCGGAAGCTTTGTTCGTGGAAGGTCATATGGTCACATATACCTTGATGATCATATATTATGGCATGGTCATATCTACCTTGAAATTATTTTATGGTTATGTTATGGTCATTCCTACCACGATGGCCTCGATGGCCTCATACCAAGCAAACGCAAAAGGAAAAGCTCATGGAGACGAGGAGCCCAGGAACCCACGCAGAACGCAAGAGGACAAGAGACATGACTAGTGAGTAGCAGCGCCCACGCAACATACATATACGATGGCACATGACAGCATAGCCGCCGTTGCCACCGCCGCCCAACCACCGGCTCGCCCTCGACCAGCTTGCTCTTACACTGCCCCACCATGGATGCTTCAAGTAGGGGCGCTGCTTTTGCCGGCGCCCTCCCTTGTACGCCGCGTCAGTGCTGTTGTTCTGGCCCAAGGACAAACAGTTGCAGCGCCCCCCCGCATTGGCCCGTTCTTGCCGCAGCCACGGCGCCGAAGGACGAGACTTCCAAAAGCAGCGTTGCATAGCCTGCGGTTGCAGCAGCTCGTGCTGCACAGCCTGCTGCACAGCCTGCGGCAGCAAGCGGCGGCGCCCCACAGCCTGTCACACTACCCCTGCGTGAGCTGAACAAAAGAAGCGCGCAGTTCGGGGCATGGGCCGCTGTTGCCCAACAAGCCCAGGCTGATACCTGCGAGTACACGTGGGATGGCAAACAGAGAACTGGGAAGGCTTTCTCCTGTACCTTCGCGTCGCCACAGGATCCCACTGAGTACTGCATCGGCCAGATGCGGTGGAGCAGACAAGCCGAAGAAAAGTTCCGCGCGGTTCAGGACAATCTACCCGACGGTCTCGCCTTCATCATGACGAAAGTGCCCATCGTCAGCGACGCGAAAAAAAAAAAAAAAAAAAAAAAAAAAAAAAAAAAAAAAAAAAAAAAAAAAAAAAAAAAAAAAAAAAAAAAAAAAAAAAAAAAAAAACGTTACACTCACGCCCCCATCCAGACGGTCGTGAACCTGAACGACGCAGGCTTCAGTCGTTTGCTGAACAGCAAGGACACCAAGGATTGCTATCCTGAGCCTCCCGGGACAATCGCAGATTGCGCAAACCTCAGCAACCAACAGTTATTCGACGTGACGGCGCTGGTCAAATCGGCGAGCCCATTCCGGCCCGTGGGCAGATCGGGCGACGCCATGCGCGTCGTCTTCAACGTAGAAATCATCGACGGCTCCAAGTCCGGCGACCGCGCTCGCACGATGCCGCTGAACGTCTTCACCGACCAGGCGACTACCCCGGACGCTGGTGGGCCGCCGACCTTGGCGTTCTTGAATGGCGCGGCGGGAGTTCCACAACCTGTGAGCTTCCTTCGCATCAAAGGCGCTCAAGATGATGACGGAAACTTCTCTTTCACCACCACCAAGAACACCATTATCGTTGAAGGCGCCACAACAAGCAAAGGACGTCACCTTGCAGCAGAGGCCGCCACCTTGCTTGGCCTGACTGACACCGCACTGCCGTCAGGAAGTTTGACGAATGGGTCACCAGGGACTTTTCAACGGAGCTTGCCACAGAGACCACGCGCGCGCTCTACAAGGCCATTGCGAACACCGTGGTTACAGGCGTGGAAGTTCTCGACAACGCGAAAGAGACTTCCTGGCAGTTAAATTGGGCCCGCGTGGAAGATCCGCCCGCAGGCGCCAACATCCGCACCAACGATGGCAGGGGCCTCTGGTTCCCTGTAACGGTTCGCGACTGCGCGGGCACGCTCACGCTGTGCATCCAGGAGGCGGCCGCTCTCAAACCCAGCGGCTTCGATAACGCAGACGACTTCGAAGCAGCTCTCGCTGCCAGCGTCAACGCCATCTTCGGCGGCGACGCCTCCGCCGAAGCAGCGCTGCAGTCGGTGCTCGAGAAGATCGGCAGAGATTTCCTGCCCGTAGCCTTGTCGGACGGCCGCTTCGAGGCGGCAGCTCTTCAGCACGTCGCCGAGAAGCTGGAGGACTTCTTGCGGGCCGTCGAAGAGCAGCGCGCGAATCACATGCGCCGCGCGCCTGGCCTGGACTCCGACGCGATCTACGCACCTCGCCACATGAAAGAGATCCAGAAGAAGTGGATGAAGGATTATTAGCCGTGGATGAAAACGGAAACGGCCCAGAAATACGAGCGGCTGCTCAACGCGAGGTGCAGGCAGAAAGCGCACCACCTCCGACGAGGCGTTTTCTCCGCGTACTTGTCCCAGATCCTCGGCAACAAAAATATGTTGCTCTCCGCCATCCAACATCGAATCTGCAATGCTGCACAGCCTGCACAAGCAATGTGGCGGTTCATGGACACGTGGACGGAGGAGAAGTCGTCGACTGACCACAACAGGGGGAACGCGACGGAGAGGGAGGACATCGGCGACGACGAGGACGAGGGGCCGCACAAGCGCTGGCGCCGTGAGTGAGCGAGCGGCTCGCGCCTCGCAGCTCGCGGGTCGCGCCTCGCAGCTCGCAGCTCGCACCTCGCAGCTCGCACCCGGCGAGCGAATGCGAAAATATGCACGCGCGTGTCTGCGCACAGGCAACCCAAAAAACAAATCAAGCAAAAGCAAAAAACACAATCGAAACAAAAGCAACAACAAAAAAAAATACCAAAAAGATCATGGCAATGCAAAACAAAAACACAACCAATGCGAACGTGTAGATGGACATGTAGATGTAGATGTAGATGTAGATGTAGATGTAGATGTAGATGTAGATGTAGATGTAGATGTAGATGTAGATGTAGATGTAGATGTAGATGTAGATGTAGATGTAGATGTAGATGTAGATGTAGATGTAGATAGATGTAGATGTAGATGTAGATGTAGATGTAGATGTAGATGTAGATGTAGATGTAGATGTAGATGTAGATGTAGATGTAGATGTAGATGTAGATGTAGATGTAGATGTAGATGTAGATGTAGATGTAGATGTAGATGTAGATGTAGATGTAGATGTAGATGTAGATGTAGATGTAGATGTAGATGTAGATGTAGATGATGTAGATGTAGATGTAGATGTAGATGTAGATGTAGATGTAGATGTAGATGTGTAGCTGTAGCTGTAGCTGTAGCTGTAGCTGTAGCTGTAGCTGTAGCTGTAGCTGTAGCTGTAGCTGTAGATGTAGATGTAGATGTAGATGTAGATGTAGATGTAGATGTAGATGTAGATGTAGATGTAATGTAGATGTAGATGTAGATGTAGATGTAGATGTAGATGTAGATGTAGATGTAGATGTAGATGTAGATGTAGATGTAGATGTAGATGTAGATGTAGATGTAGATGTAGATGTAGATGTAGATGTAGATGTAGATGTAGATGTAGATGTAGATGTAGATGTAGATGTAGATGTAGATGTAGATGTAGATGTAGATGTAGATGTAGATGTAGATGTAGATGTAGATGTAGATGTAGATGTAGATGTAGATGGATGTGGATGTAGATGTGGATGTGGATGTAGATGTAGATGTAGATGTAGATGTGTATGTGGATGTAGATGTAGATGTAGATGTAGATGTAGATGTAGATGTAGATGTAGATGTAGATGTATATGTAAACGTAGATGTAGATGTAGATGTGGATGTGGATGTAGATGTAGATGTAGCTGTAGATGTAGATGTAGATGTAGATGTAGATGTATATGTAGATGTAGATGTAGATGTAGATGTAGATGTAGATGTAGATGTAGATGTAGATGTAGCTGTAGCTGTAGCTGTAGCTGTATATGTAGCTGTAGCTGTAGCTGTAGATGTAGATGTAGATGTAGATGTAGATGCAGGTGTAGGTGTATATGTAGGTGTCGGTGTCGGTGTCGGTGTCGGTGTCGGTGTCGGTGTAGGTGTAGGTGTAGGTGTAGGTGTAGGTGTAGGTGGTGTAGGTGTGTAGTAGTGTCGGATGTAGATGTAGATGTAGGTGTAGTAGATGTAGATGTAGATGTAGATGTAGATGTAGATGTAGATTTAGATGTAGATGTAGATGTAGATGTAGATGTATAGTATGTAGATGTAGATTAGATAGAGATGTAGATGGTAGATGTAGATGTAGTAGAAGATGTAGATGTAGTAGATGTAGATGTAGATAGAAGTAGATGTAGATGTAGATGTAGTGTAGATGTAGATGTAGATGTAGATGTAGATGTAGATGTAGATGTAGATGTAGATGTAGATGTAGATGTAGATGTAGATGTAGATGTGTGTGATGTAGATGTAGATGTAGATGTAGATGTAGATGTAGATGTAGATGTAGATGTAGATGTAGATGTAGATGTAGATGTAGATGTAGATGTAGATGTAGATGTAGATGTAGATGTAGATGTAGATGTAGATGTAGATGTAGATGTAGATGTAGATGTAGATGTGTGATGTAGATGTAGATGTAGATGTAGATGTAGATGTAGATGTAGATGTAGATTGTAGATGTAGATGTAGATGTAGATGTAGATGTAGATGTAGATGTAGATGTAGATGTAGATGTAGATGTAGATGTAGATGTAGATGTAGATGTAGATGTAGATGCAGATGCAGATGTAGATGTAGATGTAGATGTAGATGTAGATGTAGATGTAGATGTAGATGTAGATAGATGAGATGGTAGATAGATGTAGATGGAGATGTAGATGTAGATGTAGATGTAGATGTAGATGTAGATGTAGATGTAGATGTAGATGTAGATGTAGCTGTAGCTGTAGCTGTAGGTGTAGGTGTAGCTGTAGCTGTAGCTGTAGATGTAGTGTAGATGTAGTATGTAGGTGTAGGTGTAGGTGTAGGTGTAGGTGTAGGTGTAGGTGTAGGTGTAGGTGTAGGTGTAGGTGTAGGTGTAGTGTAGGATGTAGATGTAGATGTAGATGTAGATGTAGTAGGTGTAGGTAGGTGTAGGTGTAGTATGTAGTATGTAGATGTAGATGTAGATGTAGATGTAGATGTAGATGTAGATGTAGATGTAGATGTAGATGTAGATGTAGATGTAGATGTAGATGTAGATGTAGATGTAGATGTAGATGTAGATGTAGATGTAGATGTAGATGTAGATGTAGATGTAGATGTAGATGTAGATGTAGATGTAGATGTAGATGTAGATGTAGATGTAGATGTAGATGTAGATGTAGATGTAGATGTAGATGTAGATGTAGATGTAGATGTAGATGTAGATGTAGATGTAGATGTAGATGTAGATGTAGATGTAGATGTAGATGTAGATGTAGATGTAGATGTAGATGTAGATGTAGATGTAGATGTAGATGTAGATGTAGATGTATGTAGATGATGTAGATGTAGATGTAGATGTAGATGTAGATGTAGATGTATAGATGTAGATGTAGATGTAGATGTAGATGTAGATGTAGATGTAGATGTAGATGTAGATGTAGATGTAGATGTAGATGTAGATGTAGATGTAGATGTAGATGTATGTAGATGTAGATGTAGATGTAGATGTAGATGTAGATGTAGATGTAGATGTAGATGTAGATGTAGATGTAGATGTAGATGTAGATGTAGATGTAGATGTAGATGTAGATGTAGATGTAGATGTAGATGTAGATGTAGATGTAGATGTAGATGTAGATGTAGATGTAGATGTAGATGTAGATGTAGATGTAGATGATGTAGATGTAGATGTAGATGTGTAGATGTAATGTAGATGTAGATGTAGATGTAGATGTAGATGTAGATGTAGATGTAGATGTAGATGTAGATGTAGATGTAGATGTAGATGTAGTAGATGTAGATGTAGATGTAGATGTAGATGTAGATGTAGATGTAGATGTAGATGTAGATGTAGATGTAGATGTAGATGTAGATGTAGATGTAGATGTAGATGTAGATGTAGATGTAGATGTAGATGTAGATGTAGATGTAGATGTAGATGTAGATGTAGATGTAGATGTATGTAGATGTAGATGTAGATGTAGATGTAGATGTAGATGTAGATGTAGATGTAGATGTAGATGTAGATGTAGATGTAGATGTAGATGTAGATGTAGATGTAGATGTAGATGTAGATGTAGATGTAGATGTAGATGTAGATGTAGATGTATATGTAGATGTAGATGTAGATGTAGATGTAGATGTAGATGTAGATGTAGATGTAGATGTAGATGTAGATGTAAATGTAGATGTAGATGAATATGTAGATGTAGATGTATATGTATATGTAGATGTAGGTGCATATGTAGGTGTAGATGTATGTGTATGTGTAGATGTTGATGTAGACGCATGTGTAGATGTAGGTGTAGCTGTACATGTAAATGTGAATTCGGTTGTTGATGTTGATGTGGATGTAGATGCAGGTGCAGATGCTGATGTAGTTGTCGGTTTAGATATAAATGTTCCTTTCCTCCAACTCCTAGGTCGGGTCGCACTGGTGTATTTTCCTGAGGTTTTTGACGGACTTTGACATTTCCTTCTCGTCGGCCCCCCGACGGCCCGAGACGGCCCAAGAGCCCCCAAGAATCGCCGAAAGATTGCCCAAGAGGCCTCCAAGACGGCCAAGATGACCTTCAAGACGCCCACGTGTTCCCCGAAGGCTTTCCGATGGCTCGGCAGGTCCGGCCTCGACGTTCGGCCACATAGGCGCTTCCACAAAGGCAGGGGGCGGCGGTGATTCGCCGTAGGCGTCTTCGATCCGCCGCCCCCTGCTGATTCATCACGAGGGCGCCTGGGGCACTGAATCCTCTCGCTTTTGGTTCTTGCCCCAGAAAAGAACCCCGCCCCGGGCTTCGGCCAGCCCCGCCGGCCACCCGAAGGGGATCTCAACGACCGCAGAAGTTCTCCAAGACGGCTCCGGATCGCCTCCAGGATGGCCACGTCGGCCCGAGACGGCGTCCGCGACGGCCAAAGATGGCGCCCAGATCGCCAAGGATGGCCCAAGATGGTTTCCAGGACAGCCCGGGAGAGGCCTCGAAGACACCCAAGATGGCCCCACGAGAGCCCAAGAAGGCAGCCGAACGATTCCAGGACGGCCCACGACGCAACCAAGACTGCCCGGGATGGCCCAAGATGGCCCAGGACGGCCCAACACCTCCCAACAGGCCGACAAAACGGCCCAAGAGAGCCCAAAGAAACTCCCAAAGAGAGCCCCAAGAAGCCAAACTCAATGTTTTGCTGTATGTGTCTGAAAAATTTGGGGGGCCGCTCGCCCGCGGCCGCCCGGCGACCCGAGAGGCCATCAAGATTGCCCCCGAGACGGCCCCAGGAGGGCCCAAGGACGTCCCAAACGGCCCCCAAGACGCCGAAGGTGGCACCGGAGGCGGCCACGATGGGCCCCAAGAGGCCCCACGCTGCCCCAGAAAGGCGTCGGAAATATCCCCCTGCGGCGTCGGACAGGCCGGGAATGCCCGGAGACTGCCGGAGGGGCCACCAAGAAGCCCCCAAAGACTCCCAAAAAGCCCAAAGAGACCCTCAAGAAGACCCCAAGAGGCCGACAGGAAGCTTCCAGGAGGCCCCACGAGTGACCTACAAGACCCCCCAGAAATCTCCTCCTCCTCAAAAGCCTTTTTCCCCCTTGTCTTTTTTCCGCTTTCCCCCCCGCGTTTTCCCCGAAGACGTTCCAAACCGACTCGGGGAACGCATGGTCCGATAGCTTGTCCAAGCCCTAGCCGAACGTCCAAGACGTCCACTGGGAAACCCGAAAGCTTGGAGACCACCTGGCCCGATAGTTTGCCCGACTCCGCGCCCCCCGAAAGCTTTCGAAACCCAATCGGGAAACGCGTGGCCCGATAGCTTGGCCAAGCTCGACCCCAACTTTCGGCCACGCAGGCGCTTCCAAAAAGACAGGGGGCGGCGGCGACTCGCCGCGGGCGTTTCCGATGGTTCCATCGTCTCCTTTCCCGGCGAACGATAGCTCCATCGTCTCCTTTCCTGGCGGGCGAACCCACGGGATAACTGAATTGCACGGGCTGGCAGCTTTGTCTGGTCGACGCATTTGTAATACTCACCCCACACTTGAAAGAGCGGGACGAAGGCCTCCTGTCTCTCAAAGAGGTCTGAATCAGTTCGCGGCCTCCCCCTGCAGCGACTTCATTATTAAGAGAGCACCTCTGCTGATGTCGGTGACGCCGCACTTCTCGCAACACCTCTCGAAGACCTGCAGTTTACGTCGGAGCACACGACAACACTCGGTCTTCACCAACTCGAAACTGGGCGCCGTCTTGCTCGCGCCTGCATCCAAGCCCCCGCCCTCCGTCTACGCTCGATAACTCGTTGCGCCACCAAAATTTGTCCTCCCCCTCGCCCCAAACGGCTTCATGGACGTAAAACTATTCGTCGTTCGCGCTGCTCGGAAACCGGCAGCCGGCGAAAAGGCTGCGACGGCGGCTGCCCCCGTCGACGCCGCTGACACAGCCCCGGGCGGCGCGGCGAGCGAAAAGCGTCACCGACGGGCCCCGCGGGCATGGCGGTGACGGAGTAGAGAGAGAATGGATTTCTGGCTCCGCTACACATTTCAAACGACGGTAGCACACTGGGCCTACTCGGGGATACTCGCGATAGCTATAATCCGCCGACCCCTTGTGGCCTTCTACGCGCGTGGGAAGGGACCCCCAAACCGGGAATGTGATCCCCCCCGGCCGCAGACGACCCCTGGGCGAACGCGCCACGGGGGAACAGAGGGCCCCGCCACGGGCCAAAAAGGCCCCAAGAGGCCCCCAAGACGGTCTAAGAGGGCCCCATGTCGCCGAAAAAATCGCATCAAGACGCCCATGATGACATCCAGACGGCCCAAGATTCCCTCAAGACGCCCCAAAAGGCCTCCCAAGACGCCCCGATGAAACAAAAATTGCCCCATTCCCTTGGGAAAGGAAACCCTTGTTGTTAGCATGCTCGCCTTCTGGCCTTTCGACACGAGCAGGACCGCCCAAGAGGTCCCCAACAGAGCTCCACAACGGCCCACAAAGGCCCGGAAACGGACAAACAGAGAAGACAATACGGCCCATGAGGGCCCCAGGAAGGGCGCCAAGAAAGGGCCTGGAGGGGGAACACGAACAGGCATTTCCAGCTTTCGGCTCCAGGACGCCCCCAGATTGCCCCAAGGATCCCCATTAAAGGGATCCCAAGAACCACCCAGGGAGCCCGAAGAGAGCTTCAGACGGCCCCCAAAACAAGATCATGATTTGTTGTTTTCCTCTTCCTCCTCTTCCGCCTCCTCCTCCTCCTCCTCTTCCTCTTCCTCCTCCTCCTCCTCCTCCTCCACCTCCTCCTCCTCCTCCTCTTCCTCCTCCTCCTCCTCTTCCTCCTCCTCTGATTAGTATTCATAATATTCCTTTTATTAGATCATTCGTAGTATTATTCGTATTCTCCGTATCAACATTCTTTTTCGCATTATTATCCGTATTCTTATTCGTATTCCTCTCTTAGTCTTCGTATTTGAATTATTAGTAGTAGTCTTACTATTGTGGGTATTATTCGCGTTGTTGCTCTTATTATCAGCACTAGTATTAATATTAGTAGTTTGACCAGTATCAGTATTATTGGTATTATTGCTATTATTAGTAGTAGTCGTAGTAATAACAAAATTAGTATTATTATGACTAGTAATATTAATAGTATTGATAGTAGTGGTGTCTTCTTCGTCCTATGTGGATTAGTATCGTTGTTTCCTTTTCTTCTTCATAATACTATTCCGAATAGTACTAGCGTTCTCATTCTTATTTTTTATTATTCATATGAATAGTATTGGCTGTCTATTATTGCCATTACTATGTTTATCCTTCTTATCGATATGAGAATTAGGATGATTATGTTTGTGTTTTTGCGTCTGCTTCTCATTTTTCGTATTAGTCAGAACATTATGTGTGGTAATCTTTGTATTCTCAGTATTATCACCATTAGTCTTAGGATCGTGCTTATGAATAGATTATCCCTCCTATTCGCCTCAATCGTCCCAATATTCTTTATATGTATCGTATTGTTCTGCGTATTCTTCTTACCGTCTTATTGTTGGTATTCGTAGGTTATGATCCTCCTTAGTATTACCATTCGTATTATTAGTAGTATTATGCGTCATATGTTTCCCATTAATAGTATCAATAGTATTATGGGTACGATTATGTTTCTCATTATTGTTCTTGTTATTCCCCCCCCATCATCCTCCTCCACTGTTGGCAGGCCCACTGCAGCTGTCTCGTGAAGAGCCGCACATTGTGGTGCGATTGGAGGCAGTCGCCGCCCGTGAGGATGTGCAACGCCACTTCCGTCGTGGAGAGCCAGAAGCAACGATTCGCCATCGACGCTAGCCGGATACAGACTCGCCGAGCGCGGCGAGCGAGATCCTCGTTCGCGCGGGGTCGCTTGGCCAGCGTCTGGTCCTCTCCATCAGCGCCGCCCTCACGCAGCTCCTCACGCGTCTCCTGCTCCTGCTCTTCCTTTTCCTGTTGTTCCAAACGCTGCATGCCGCCGAGCATCGATTGGAAGAGTGGCGTCAAGGACTCCATCATCTTGCCTTGATATTTCGTGAAGTAGAAGTCCATTGAGAAAGCCTTCTGGAAAGCCACCTGGAAGCTCTCCACGACCGCCGCATCCCTTGGCTGCAAGGAGCCACAACCGTAGAGCCACATTTTGTTACCGTTGAGGTGTTGTGGTCGGCGCACAGCGACTGTCGAACCAAAGGTTTTCTTGATGGTTGTCTTCTTGGTGAGCCTTCTGCGCTTGACCAGCTGGGCAGAGGCAGGCGCGGGCGGCTCGTCCTGCGCAGGCTGAGCAGCACCACCAGGCTCAAGCATTTCTGCTGCATCGGCGGATTCGTCAGGCGCGCACATCAAAAATTGGAAATCCACGTTGCAACGGTTCGTCACCTGACAGACGTCGTTGCTGGAGCTCCTGAACGGCTGATCGCGTTTTACCTGGCAGCGGCACCGTTGGTTGCGGTCATCCGAAAAGTCGATGAATGGAGTCCGGACCAAAGGCTCGCCTTGCCGACGTACTCGTTTGGCGCGGCCTGCGAGACATACCTGCTGGATGCGAAAGAACCAGAAGCGGCACGAGGGGGTCCTGTTCGAGCGCAGACTCTCTTTGGCCTCGAGCTTCTTCTTGACGTACTTGACGCAAGTCTCGGTGCAGTCGTGCTCGTGATTGAAGCAGATGTTGCAAAAGAAATCACGGCTGAATGCCGCGGCCCACGCGTCCGCATCTGCGTTGATCTCGTCGACTGAGGCTGGCGAGCCATCTGGGTTGAGGACTCCCACAATCGCTCCATATTCGTTGGTCTCGAAGAGGCTGACATGACTGCTTGGCATGACAGGCTGAGGAGCTCCATCAAGTTGCCCGAAACTGGCTCGCTGGCGGCAGGCCGGAAACGTGGACTGGAAGGCCCCTGTGAGCGGGAGGCCCCGGTACGCTGCAGCGCCGACTGCAGGCATCCGGTTCTCTGCGGCCGCGCGAGCGCGCTCCTCCACGAGGCACGGCTGCTCCACCGGCGGGCCGAGCGGCACCTCGTCGCGGAGGGTGCCGTCTTCCTCTTCGCCTCCACCCATGTGGCCCTGGCGCTGCTGCCTGGCCGTGAAAGGCTCAGGCGCGACGTCAGGAAGGCCCAGCTGCCGCGCGGGCTCGTTGGCAGCTTCGTACTGCACGGTCATGGCGGCGGAAAGAACCGCGGTTCGCAGCTCCCGAGCGGCGGCGCGCAGCCCTCCGACCACGGCGGATCGCAGCCACCCCATCGTAGGACCGATGACGCTGTGGCCTTTGCCGTGGCCATGCGCGAAGCCCCGCCCCTGTGCTTCGAAGGGCGCCTGCACGTCAGTGGCGCCTGGCGCCACGCATGGCTGCAGAGACGCTGCCACCTCGTCCTCCGTTGACACAGCCTGTCGGGCTAGCGTTGCGCGGCCCACGAGCAGGCGCTCCAAGCCGATGATGTAGCGGTAGTGGAGTTCGGTCATCAGCAGAAAGAACTTGGCCTGCGCCCGCGGGTCTGCTGCCACAATCTGGCGCATACGCCCCAGAGAAGGCACGGTCGGCGCTGGACTCCGCAAGTCGGGGCCAGCAGGCTGAGAAGCACCGGCAGCCCTGGCAACCGCGGCAACCGCGCCCTCGCGGATGTGCAAATGGCCCCGCTTCCCGGGCCCTTCGTGAAGCTGGAGGACTAACGGGCTGCACGTGTCCGCGAAGTTCGGTGTGACGAAAAAGCTGGCCGCGCCGAACTTGAGGTTGTCGGCATGCCCGTTGAAGCGGAGTGCGGTTTTTCGCCCCTCGGTGCCAGGCACATCGGAAGTGCTGAGTAGCAACGTCCTGAGGGCAGTCTTGACCATGGCGGGCATACCCGGGCGTGAAAGGCGGAGCCGATGCAATCGGCTGGCTTGGCGATGTTCAGCGCCTCCATGAAGTCCTCCGCCGACGCCTCTGAAAGGATCTGAAGGTCAGCGCCGAAGCCTTTCCTGCCTATCGCCGCTCGGGTGCCCTTCAAGAGCTGCAGCCTGCGCTTAACGTCACCGAGGACCGCGACGATCTCCGGAGAGTTGAAGCGACTCTGGCAGGCTGCTTCGCAGAGCTCCTCTTCGGTCGCGAGAGAGTACTCGAGCTCCTCCAGATTGATGAGGCGTCGCGCGACCTGTTCGAACAACATGGGCCGCTCCCGCTGGAGGTTCGGCGCGCCGTCGCCGAACCATAACTCTGTGAAGCACGCCGGCCAGGACCTGCTGTCGAAAGAACTCAAGGGTTTCTGCGTAGGCACCAACAAGGAATGCGGGCCAACCGCCCTGCACGCGTCTGCTCCTGCTTGCGCTGTCTCCAGTACGATTTGCGCTCGATCGTCGAACGAACGAGCAGCAGTCTGCACATCGAGAACCACGCTGTGCATAGTATGCCTGCCGCCTTCGTCTGCAACAGGCTGAAGAGAACCGCTGCTGTCTGCCACTGTCGGTGTCGCTTCGTTCTTTGCGATGCGTGCTGCCTGTTCCTGCAGCGCCGCCAGCGTGCCTTGCAACGCTTGCATCATGCGGACTGGAGCGACGTCATGCACTGGATCCACTGCAACTGTGCAGTCTGCCACATTTTCATTGAGGTAGGCCATGTCAGGCTGTTGTGTTGCTTCATCGTCATGGTATGACTCTTTCTCCTGGTCAGATTCATCTCCCGCCACGTCGTCTCTTTCCACCTCTGGCGCCCTGGCTGCTGGCCCGAACAGACGTACCGGAGCTTTGTCGACACCGTCCACTGGTTGCAGACACGCCTGGATGTGGTCTGGCACGCCGTCCTGGGGCAGCCTTGTCGAGGCGACGTCCTCCCGGACGGACACCTCGGAAAAGGTTGCGCACTGCTGCTTGCGCTCCCTCACGATGCACATGTACTCATCGCGCTTGACTGTTGCCCAGTGCGCCTTGCTGAGATTTTGCGCAGCGCCCGAGAAGACGATGTTCAGAGAGTCCACAAGGGCGCCTGGCGCCGGGGGCAGCTCCATGGACGGGATTTGCGCTATGGGCTGGGCGAAGAGGATGGCGTTGCCCGAGATGCCCTCCTGCTGGACATCTGGAGCGCCCTTGCCGAGACGCACTTGCTTCCAACAGCGTCGGCCAAGGGGCGCGAGCATCTTGGTAGCCTTCGAAGCGCCGCGGACGTGCTCGAGCTCCCGGCCGATCCAGTTGTCGTTCACGAGGGCGTCTAACGGCATCTTCGGTTTCTTGGCGCACAGGTCAGTGAGGCACTCCCAGCACGCCCGCGCCAACGCGCTGGCATCTCCGACCCCTGCGCACGGAGGCCTCTCGTCTGCAGGCTGAGAAGCTCCACCGGACCTGTCGGCAGCAGGCTGAGAAGCACCGCGCGTGCTCGCCGTAGCTTCCGATGGTGCAACCACAGGGACTCTACGGGTGTGCAGCAGCCACCGCCACTCTGGATGCTCCGGATGCTGCACGCTGGATGCGCGCAGCTGCTCGCACGGTATCAAAGGCCACCGCTGCCTGTACCTGTCGACGTCAAGGAGCTTGTGCACGAGCTCCGGAGACTGCAAGTAGTACACCCCGCGGTGCTTCAGCAGGGTGCGCGCGGGTCGCGCATTCGCCTCGCCCTCGGACACGTCGTCCTGGTCGGTCTCCGCGCCCTCGCAGTGCTCGGATGCACGTTCCTCTGGCACTGCGCCAAAGAGGCAGAGTTTGCGGCGGTGGTCAAGGTAATCTTTCTGCGCGCAGATTACGCACGCTGCCTCGCATCCGGGGACTACCTCGTTGCCGGAGAAGCGGTTGCCCTTGCTGCCCGGGTGACAGAATTGCTGGAAGTTAGCAAAATTCTGCACCATGAGCCTCTTTTCCTGGGCGGCTTTCGGCCTGCAGCCGGCCTCCGCCATCAGGAACAGCACCCGTTTGCGGTATTCGGCCTCGCCCGCGCGGGCCCGCCGCTCGCGCCGCGCAAAGTCCTCCTCTGTAAGAAAGTCGCACTCGCAGAGCTGGCACACGAGCGGCCCCGTCATCAAGGGACGGGTGGAGAAGACGCGCAGCTGGCCCCCCTCCACCTCGCCGCCGGGAACGTAGCAGCTCTTCCCCGCGGGGGCGGCCGAAGCCCTGCGCACCCGCTCCGCGTACCGCTGCGCGAATTCCTTGTGCCGCGCAGGCTGAGTAGCACCGCGGCTGGACACAAGGTCCTTGTAGACGGCAAGGCGCCGCAGGAGTGCCTTGGTCCAGATGCCACTCTCGAGCATCAGCAGGTCCTGTTCGATCCTGTTCTGCGCCTCCTCAGCGAACCCTTCCATGGAGTTTGGAAGGGCCTCCGCAACCGCGATGCGAGTCGCTGTTGCGGCTTCGCTGTCCGCTTGCTTGAGGGCCTGGAGCTCGGCATCCTGCTCTGGAGAGAACTCCTTGGCCTTCAGTGCTCTCCGGACTTTCTCTGCTAACTGCCGCTCTGCGAGGGAACGTCCGCCGTGCTCCTTCGGCCAGCGGCCGAGGTCTCGCACTCGCTGCATGATCTCCTCGGTCTTCTGCTTCTGCTTGGACTCCTCGGTCTCCGTAGAGCCGTCGAGGGCCTGCAGTTCTTGCAAAACGTCATTGGGGATGCTCTTGCGATTCTCGGAGAAACGTTTGGCCAACTTGTTGTCCGCCACTTCTTGTTCGGACGTGCCTTTTTTTTGCTTCGGCATCCGACCAAACTGCTTTACGTCCTCGACGAGCGTTTGCAGACGTCGGCTCAATGCAGCGCGCTGAGGAGCAGCGCTGTGCAATGCCGCGGGCTGAGCAGCACCACTGTTCAAAGCAGCAGGGTTAGGAGTCTCGGTCTCCGTCTGCTGATCGGAACAGCGGGAAAGTCCGCCGCATTCCTTCGGCCAGCGGCCGAGGTCTCGCACTTGCTGCATGATCTCCTCGGTCTTCTGCTTCTGCTTGGACTCCTCGGTCTCCGTAGAGCCGTCGAGGGCCTGCAGTTCCTGCAAAATGTCATCGGGGATGCTCTTGCGATTGTCGGAGAAACGTTTGGCCAACTTGTTTTCCGCCCGTTTTTGTTCGGACGTGTTTTTTTTTGCTTCGGTATCCGACCAAACTGCTTTACGTCCTCGACGAGCGTTTGCAGACGTCGGCTCAATGCAGCGCGCTGAGGAGCATCGATGTGCAACGCCGCGGGCTGAGGAGCACCACTGTTCAACGCAGCAGGGTCTGGAGTCTCGGTCTCCGTCTGCTGATCGGAACAGCCCAGGGCCAGCAGTTCACGCATAACGTCTTTGGGGATGCTCTTGCGATTGTCAGAGAAACGTTTGGCCAACTTGTTTTCCGCCCGTTCTTCTTCGGACGTTCCTGTATTTCGCTTCGGAATCCGACCGAACTGCTTCACGTGGTCGACTAGCGTTTGCAGAGGACCGCTCAATGCAGCACGCTGAGGAGCAGCACTGTTCAATGCCGCAGGCTGAGGAGCACCGCTGTTCAATGCAGCAGGGTCAGGAGCACCGCCGCCAGACCGAGAACTCCCAGCATGCCGTGGCATTAAGGTGTGCAGTAGGCGCTGCGCAGTTCTTTTGAAAGCAGGGCTGTAGCCAAGAAGGCTAAGGAGAGGGTGACGACGATGATCGTGACGACTACGTGCTACACCGTACTATTGCAGGCCATATAATACGTAGTACTACGTATTACGTCGGGCACCAAAAAGTGTTACAGGAGTGGTGTTCGGGGAACACGACGACGAGGAAGTGGCCTACTACTACTACTACTACTACTACTACTACTACTACTACTACTACTACTACTACTACTACTACTACTACTACTACTACTACTACTACTACTACTTACTACTACTACTACTACTACTACTACTACTACTACGACTACCACCACTACACCACCACCACCACCACTACTACTACTACTACTACTACTACTACTACTACTACTACTACTACTACTACTACTACTACTACTACTACTACTACTACTACTACTACTACTACTACTACTACTACTACTACTACTAACTACTACTACTACTACTACTACTACTACTACTACTACTACTACTACTACTACTACTACTTACTACTTACTACTACTACTACTACTACTACTACTACTACTACTACTACTATACTACTGCTACTACTACTACTTACTACTACTTACTACTACTACTACTACTACTACTACTACTACTACTACTACTACTTGTACTACTACTACTACTACTACTACTACCACTACTACTACTACTACTACTACTACTACTACTACTACTACTACTACTACTACTACTACTACTACTACTACTACTATTACTGCTGGGGGAGGAGAAGGGAAAAGGAAAGGACGGAGAAGGAGGGCTCGGAGGCCCTTGG
The DNA here is from genome assembly GCA_963575745.1 of Prorocentrum cordatum. Classification (NCBI taxonomy): domain Eukaryota; class Dinophyceae; order Prorocentrales; family Prorocentraceae; genus Prorocentrum; species Prorocentrum cordatum. The sequence goes on from CAUYUJ010016275.1 coordinate 278,304, forward strand.
AAGGGGGGGATGTGCCCATCCGAGGGAACGGTGCACCCCCCCCTCCCCGTCGTGAAATCGAGGCACCAGCCGTGGCAACGACCCCCCCCCTATCCCCCTCCGCGACCTGAGTAGAGCACCCAGGCCAGCGGAGGACGGCGGGGGTTCTGACTTCGATGAAAGAAGGAGGAGGAGAGCGGGAGGCAAGGATCAGGCAGACGAAAGCCCTTTTAGGCTTTACCCGGCGTGTGGGCATGCCCTTTGAGCACGAAGTGGCCTACAGTTGGCTCCGGGCATTGAAAATGTTGCCCTGGAATGGAGTTCTGGCGATTCGAAAAGCACGAAGTGGCCTACAGTTGGCTCCGGCCACTCAAAATGTAGCCCTGGAATGGAGTTCTGGGAGGTCGAAGAGCACGAAGTGTGTGACTGTTGACAAAAAACGAGCCCGGCTCTGTTCCCGGTTCTCCAGAAAGTGGCCCGGGAATGGAGTTCTGGGAGGTCGAAGAGCACGAAGTGTGTGACTGTTGGCAAAAAGCGAGCCCGGCTCTGTTCCCGGTTCTCCAGAATGTGTCCCGGGAATGGAGTTCTGGGAGGTCGAAGAGCACGAAGTGTGTGACTGTTGGCGAAAAACGATTCCCGGTTTTCCTCCCCGGCACCCGCCCAGACCCCCCTGAGGAGTCATGATGCTCTCTTTTGACCCTACTAGAAACCTATCAGCAAACGCTGTTAGGCAACTAAGACTTATCCGCAAACACACACACACACACACACACACACACACACACACACACACACACACAAAAGACGTCACGGACGCACCGAGAAAAAGCATGGGAAACTAAGTACAATCAAGGGGTCGGCGGATGTAGCGTAAGCCTGTAGAGTCCACGTCCGGAAATGACGTGTTGCCAAAGGCAGGTCTGCGGAGGCGATAATGCAATATATCCTATGTACCTAGTGACTGCACAATTGCTGCAGATTGTATTGTGCTACATTATTGTCACCCCCCCAACCCCCCCCCAAAGCCACGCCACACCCACCGACCCAAAGATGGTGAACCCCTCCTGGGCCTCAAAACCTACAAAAACCTAAGATAACATGATATGGGCCCCTCGGGCCTCTTGGGGGCCCAAAACGACGTCAAGACGGCTCCAGATGGCCCCAAGACGGGCCAAGACGGCCCCAAGACGGCCCAAGATGGCCCCAAGATGGCCCAAGAAGACCCCAAGACGGCCCAAGAGGGTCCCACGAACACCCACGAGAGCGCCTCCAGAGGCCAACAATAGTGATTTTCCCATAGATTTTGAACGAGTTTACCGTTCTCGCCTTTTTTGGCGACATGACGGCCGAAGCAGCCTCCAAAATGACCCCCAAAAGGCCCAAGAAGCACCCAAGGGGGCCCCAAGACGGCCCCAGAGGGCCCCAAGACGGCCCAAAGAGGCCCCCAAGACGGTCCAAGAGGCCCCCAAGAGACCCCCCAGAAGACCCTGAGGGGGCCAAACGGCGCAGAAGCGCCCCAAGACAGCCCAAGACGCCCCAGAGAGGCCCCAAGAGGCCCTCAAGAGGCCCCCAAGTCCACGTCTGGAGGTGACGTGCTGAGCAGCAGAGTTTTCAGGCGAACGCCTTAATGCAACATATCCTGTGTATCCGATGATCGTATACGTGCTACATATTGCAATGTGTTACATTATTATTTCTCCCCCCCTACCCCCCCCAGGGGCCACGCCACATCCACCGGTGGACTCCTTCTGGGCTTCAGAAACCCCCAAAACCAATGGAAAATCTATGATTTGGGCCCCGTGGCCCTCCCGGGGGCACAAGAGGGCCTCAGAATGGCTCACGATGGGCTCTAGACGGCTCACGACGGCCCCGAGACGGCCCAAGATGGCCCCAAGAGGGCCCCAAAAGCGCCCAAGACGGCCCAAGAGGGCCCCCAGAAGAGCCCCAACTGCGCCTCCGCAAGCCCAAATCATTGATTTGCCGGAGGGTTTCAAAGGATTGTCGTGTTCTCGCTTGTTTCGACTCCTCACGACCCAAGCAGCCTCCAAAATCGCCCCAGGACGGCTCAAGAAACGCCCGAGAGGACCCCAAGACGGCCCCAGAGAGCGCCAAGACGGCCCAAAGAGGTCCCCAGGACGGCCCAAGGGGCCCCCGAGACGGCCCAAGAGGACCACAAGAGAGCCCCCAGGCGGCCGCGAGAGGCCCCCACTACGGCCTCCGCAAGGGCCAAACGGCGCAACAGCGCCCAATACAGCTCAAGACGCCCCCAAGAAGCCCGAAGAAACCCCAAAAAAGTTCCCAAGAGACTCTCGAGAAGGCCCAGAACGACTTGACTCTACGTACTCCGGACGTGCATCCCGCGAAGCGAGAGGTACATTTGCTATCGATGCGAAAGACGCTATCCTTTATCTGACTCAGGGGGACCCTCGATCATAAACTGCAATAATCAATACCATAATGAGAGCAGACTGACTCATGATACACATCTAAGCTAAACGCCATGCGCAAAGACTGACAGAAACAAGTCTATATGTCAATAGGATGGGATTCACATTGACATCTGCATCCCCGAACCTGGGGTCCACCCTGGGCAGGCTTCTGAATCGCCTTCAGACCGTGGCATCACGAACCAGGAATGCCCAAGAATCGCCATAAAAAAACGAGAACGACGACGACGCTGACGCTGACGACGACGACGCTGACGCTGACGCTGACGACGACGACGCCGCTGACGACGACGACGACGACGACGACGACGACAACGACGACGGCCACGACCACGGCCACGACCACGACGTCGTTGTGGAGGCCGTACCCCTCCGCACCGACCCCCTCGTGCGCCCCGCCAAAGACAAGCGTCGGCTGGCCTGTGCCGAGGCGGTGGAGCCTGGCCGCGGAGGAGCTGGTGGAGGCGTTGGAGGCGCTGGAGGCGGTGGACGCGTCGGAACCGACGTGGCCAACCTGAGTCGGAGGCTGCCAGGCGTGGCCCTGGGTCGACGTGGTGTTCTTGTTTCTATCTGGGCGCTCTGCCTCGATGCCGGCCCTCGGGAATCATGTCTGCGGGTCCCGGGGCCTTCGGAGATAGGTCAGGGACGCAAAGCTAAGCCTGGGGGAGGGGGAGGGAGCCGCGGGTTGAAAAAAACCGCACCCCTGGGGGAGGGGGGGAGGGAGCTCTGGGCCCGCGGGCTGGAGAATGCGCCATCCTCGGATGTCTGGGTTCGCGCCGCCGTGGAGCTCCTAGGGGCCCTCTGGGCCTCGTGAGGGGTGCCCTCCGCAGGCCGCCAGGGCCTCTCCGGGAGAGGCGGAAGGCCACCGTGGGCCCGGGTCGCCCCGTGCAGCAGCCGATCGAGGGGGGGGGGGCAAAAAGGGAGGAGATGTGCGCACCTCGGGCGGCAGAGACAAAGCATGGGAGCACCAGGGCGAAGCCCGGGTCCCGCAAGGAGAGGGGTTGAAATCTCAGGGCACTCCCGCGCCAACCTGTCCTACCTCACGCGTGGCGCAAGTCCAAGGCCAAGGCGGGTTCCAAAACCTTGGCCGATCCGTGAGGGGCGAAAGGAGGGGTAGCTGCTGACTCGGGGGGGGGCAGGATCAATCAGCATCGAATCGGGAGATCGAATCGGATCGGAATGTGCGTCTGATCGAACCGCATCGGCTCGGAGTCGGAATCGAATCGGATCGGCCGCGACAGGATGCACAACAGCGCCATGCAAGCATGGGGCCGCGTCAGACGGTCGGAGCATCCGAATCGAATCGGATCGGGACAGCCAAAAACGATGTATCGAATCGGAACGATTCGATATATCGAATCGGATCGATCGGATCGAAGTGTACCCTGGAGGGGGCGAGGGCATCTGCGGGCAGGATTTATATCTGTGTCCACGGCGAGCGTGTTCGAAAAGAGGATGCAAAAAAAACGAAGCGCAGCAGCAGATGTGGAAAGGAGGCCAGATTATCATCCATACCCACTGCGTCTCTGCCTTCTAGGGTCTCGCGGACGCATTCCGAGACTCGAAGACGCAGTGGCTATTTCTATAAATCTGACCCGCAGCATCGGCCAGGAGTTGGCGACACAGCGCCGACAGATCGGCGCTGGGCCCCGACAGCGAGGAGCGCGCTTTTCCTGCGCAGGGGGCAGGGCGGGGCGCCAAGGCCAGCGCAGAGCTGCGGTGAGCGGGCGATCAAGGGCCGATGTTCCCCCACCGGGCCGATCTCCTCCCCTGTCGCGTGGGAGGCGACGATGGGGGCGAATGACCCAGGGGGGAGCTATACATGTATCCAGGGGCGCTGCTGACCCATTAGAAGCCTCCTGAATAGGGTCCGACACCATCTGCTCTGACCCCATCGGACTTCGGCGAGGCTCTCGGGCGGACACGTGGAGAGCCCGCCTGTGGGCTACTCCCCCCCATCGTCGCCTCCGATTCGCCTCCACCCAGACCATCGCGGTGGCCGCCTCGCCGGCGCCCAAGCACCGCAACCACGGGCGGCTGTGGATGCTGTGCTTCTCCTCCAGGCAGGGCCCAAGCGGGGTCACCACTGGGCAGGCCTGGGCCGGACCGAATCGCGAAATCGGATCGGATCGGAAACTGTGGTGAACACCCCAGATGTGACCCTCCTTCGCACTGCCCTGCTCCTGGCAGCCCGAGGCGCCCCCCTCCAGGCCTCCCCCCGGGCTCGCAAGGCCTCGCGGTGCGAGACGAAGCGCGAGGCACCACTCTCTTCGCGCTCTCTCCCGCCGCCTCGCCGGATGGGTAAGCAGCAGAAGGAGGAGGACGACGACGACGATGACGACGACATTTGGTTTGGCCTCAACGGCGTCACCACAGTGCGGGACCTGGAGGCGAGGGCTGACAGTCACAGCCAGCCGACAGATGGGGGGGTACGAGGGCGCCCCACTAGACCCTCTACAGAGACCCCCAGCAGAGAGGCGTCCCCCAGGTGCACCAGGCCAAGGGGCTTGGCTACACCTGGACAAAGGGCCCGCAAAGAAAAACACAGAAGTGGAGCTGAGGGTGTGACAGGGCGCTCCACGAGACCCACTACAGAGACCCTCAGCAGGGTGGTCCCTCACAGGCACACCTGGCCAGGGGGCCAGGCTACATCTGGACAGGGGCCGAAGCACAGGTCTGCGATGCAGAAAACTGGCGGGCAAGCATATGGATCGTCCCAACCCGCGGTGTCTACCAGGCGTGCAAACAGGATAGAGGGGACACGGACAAGCCAGCACCCCAGTGTACTCAAAAGAGACCGAAGCCGAACCGAGGGTGTGCTGGGGCGCGGAAGGCGAGACCCGTCGCAAAGACCCAAGACGGCGAGGTCCGTCACAGGCACACGAGGCCAGGGGGCCAAGCCACACCTGGACGGGGGGCCGAAAAAAACACTAACTGTTGCCGATGAACCGGCGGACACCGCCAGCCCGAGTTCCAGGCTGGCTGCGACTCACCAGCACCGCATGACAGAAAGCAAGAGTGCCGATGCACAGGCGGAACCCCTCGGCCCGAGTTCCACGGCTGGCTGCGCGTCACCAGCACCGCCTAGAATCACGCACAGAAGAACATCACTAGAAGAGAGGGCACGCAGCAATCACTACCGACTTCAAGAGCAGAGCTCATCGCGAAAGTGAAAGTATTCGGGGGGGCAGACCAGGAATCATCTACCGACTCGCTCCTTGCCGCGATACATGAAAAGAAAGACGCGATAGGGGCCAGGAGAAAAGAGAGGTCACCCCGAGCCGAGCTCAGCGGGGCCAAAACCCCTGGAGCATCAAACTAATCCGAATTATGATTATCAGCCTGACAAGGAGGCTCCACCAGTGGACACACGTCCTCCTCGTCGTCGCGCAGGGCTTTTGCTACGTTCCTCAGGGCAGACCTGAAGCTCCGAGCAGAGGCAGAGACAGAGCCGGTAAAGGCACCTCCCAAAGGTACAGAGCCTCGCCAACCGTAGAAAGCATGGTAGGAGGCGAAGGAGAGGCAGGCGTCGAGCCCAGGGCAGAGGCCGAGACCCTCCGCAGCCACAAGCTCGACGTCGCCGTCGCCCGAATCTTCTCCCTCCTCGAACGAAGCCCTCACCCGAGGGACTGGATCCGTGCGAGGCGTGCCGCCACTGCTGTTGCCAAGCACGAGGAGGATGAAGGGGGAGGAGAAGGAGGGGGAGAAGGAAAGAGTAAGACGCGACGGATCACGCCTACCAGCGACTGTCCAACGGTAAGAAGAAGGAAGTAGCAGGAGAAGGAAGGAAGAGGGAGGAGGACAGGGGGGGATCAAGAACGGAGATGCGTATGAGGAAGCGGTGGAAGAGGACCGGATAAGATCTGCAGTCCACGCAGGCTTTTCGATGAGAGGACAAACGGGGGGTGAATCATATATAATTCCAGCCCTTGGCGCCCCAAAACAGGGAGTAAATAGCCACGACCACAAAGGCCAACATATTCCAGCATGAACAACGCCTTGGGACACCAACAACGACCGAGAAAAGGAGGGGCGTAGAAGGAGGTGGAGAAAGAGGAGGAAGATGAGGAGGAGGAGGAGCGATAGTAGTGGTAGTAGTAGTAGTAGTAGTAGTAGTAGTAGTAGTAGTAGTAGTAGTAGTAGTAGTAGTAGTAGTAGTAGTAGTAGTAGTAGTAGTAGTAGTAGTAGTAGTAGTAGTAGTAGTAGTAGTAGTAGTAGTAGTAGTAGTAGTAGTAGTAGTAGTAGTAGTAGTAGTAGTAGTAGTAGTAGCAGTAGTAGTAGTAGTGTAGTAGTTAGTAGTAGTAGTAGTAGTAGTAGTAGTAGTAGTAGTAGTAGTAGTAGTAGTAGTAGTAGTAGTAGTAGTAGTAGTAGTACTAGTAGTAGTAGTAGTAGTAGTAGTAGTAGTAGTAGTAGTAGTAGTAGTAGTAGTAGTAGTAGCTAGTAGTAGTAGTAGTAGTAGGTAGTAGTAGTAGTAGTAGTAAAAGTAAAAATTACTCCGACGGAAGAACCCCACATAAGAATCCTCTGGGCGAATCTGGAAAAAGCCATCACCGTCGTCCTCGTGGTTGGTGAGGCGTCCTGGCTGTCTCTTCTGCGTATATTTCCTCTCGCCTTGGCGCGGGCCCCCCTTCCACTCCTTACGTTGTCCCCATCCTCGCCCCCCTGTTTGTTCCGCGCCCCGCCACCTCCTCCCCTTCCTGTTGCATGAGCGCGCATGTCGATGTTCCTCGGCGCCGTCGCCGCCACGGCCAGCACAGGCGCGTTCTCTACTGGTCACGTCGCGCAGCCGTTGGGACAACCCCGCGGGCCAGGCTGTCGGGGCAACCCCGCGAGCCGTTGGCGCGCAAGACCAAGCCGTTGGGACAACCCCGCGGGCTTCGAGCGAGGCGCAGCCGCGCTCAGGCGGAAGGCAGCACGAAGCCCAGCTCTGCCGCGAGCTGCTTCGCCTCCGCCCTGGACAAAACCGCTCTCTTGTCGAACTCCAGGAGCGCCTTCCGCAGGGACGCCGGCGGCCCGCACTCCAGGAACTCTCGCGGCGGCGGCCGCAGGATCAGCATGTTCCGCATGCACGTGGCGCGGGAGAACATGACGTAGAGGTGCAGCCACCACTGCTCGTCCGACATGCCCGTGCGGCCAGCGTCCTCGTCTCTCGCGCAGTCGATGGTGACGCCCTTGCGCAGCGTCTGGCCCTGCGACAGCGTGGAAGTCAGGTAGGACGCGTGCGTCAGGGTGAACCCCTGAGCCCCCGCTCGGATTACCAACATGATCTGCGGGCCCCATAGGGAGGGGGCTCCCGCCTGAGACTTCCTCGCAGTTCACTCACAGACGAGGCTCCCGCCTGAGACTTCCTCCATATTCAGGCTTGAGGAGCCCAAAAGTGACGACGGTTACAGGGTTCCGATGACCCGCTCGGATTACCAACATGATCTGCGGGCCCCATAGGGAGGGAGCTCCCGCCTGAGACTTCCTCACAATTCACTCAGAGACGAGGCTCCCGCCTGAGACTTCCTCCAAATTCAAGCTTGACGAGCCCCAAAAGTGACGACAGTTACAAGGTTCCGATGACCCGCTCGGATTACCAACATGATCTGCGGGCCCGGGAGCTCCCGCCTGAGACTTCCTCCCAATTCACTCACAGACGAGGCTCCCGCCTGAGACTTCCTCCATTTTCAGGCCTGGGGAGCTCAAAAGTGACGACCGCCTGAGGAACTCCGCAAAATTCAGGCTTGAGGAGCCCAAAAAGTTGACGTACAGTTACAGGATTCCGAAGACCCGCTCGGATTACCAACATGATCTGCGGGCCCCATAGGGGGGGGGCTCCCGCCTGAGACTTCCTCGCAGTTCACTCACAGACGAGGCTCCCGCCTGAGACTTCCTCTATATTCAGGCTTGAGGAGCCCAGAATTGACGACAGTTACAGGATTCCGATGACCCGCTCGGATTACCAACATGATCTGCGGGCCCCATAGGGAGGGGGCTCCCGCCTGAGACTTCCTCACAATTCACTCACAGACGAGGCTCCCGCCTGAGACTTCCTCCATTTTCAGGCTTGACGAGCCCAAAAGTGACGACCGTTACAGGTTTCCGATGACCCGCT
>CAUYUJ010016276.1:0-75000 GCA_963575745.1 Prorocentrum cordatum
GCGTGGTACCATCTTTCGGCTCCGGCTCGCTCGCGCTAGCCCAGCTTCCCGCCTCCTCGTCGGCGCTTGGGGGACACCAGGGCGTCTGGACCGCTGTGGGAGTGGTTTCTCACAACGGCATCGTTCAGCCTCTCCTGGTGACGAAGGGAGCGAATTCACGATTCAAGTATTCCTGGGCCTTGGACAGAGGCAAAACAAGCTGATGGGTATCGCTACGGTGTTTCGCGTGGTGCCGCTTCTCCAGATTGGGCTGCAGGTGGTGTGGCTTTGGAATGTTTCTGCATGGGCTTCCTCATCAGCTATCATTTGGGCATCTCCCAGCTCCGCCAGGGGAGGGTCTGTTTTTCGGTTTCTGGTGCTGGGGCCTCAATTTTTCGCACGTCCAGCTGGAGCCAGGCATCATCAGCTATAATGCTGGGGTCTCCCATCTCCGCCAGGGGATGGTATTTCAGTTGCTTATGGTGGTGGTTCTGGCGGCGGCAGCGCATTCGAGTTTAGCTTGATAGGTCAATTCCCATCTTGTACTTCAGGCGGCTCTTTTGCTCTCTCATTGGGTGGCCATCGCGGAGGCGTGCCACTCATACTGGTCATTGTGCTGGCGGCGGATTCCATTCGTTGTGCGTGGCCTGGCGTGGGAGGCTGTGCAGAAGCGACTTAACGCCTCATGTGGATGGATAGTGGATTCGGCAGTTATCCAATTTTGGCGTGCTCCCAGCCGCTCTTTGCAGCGGTGCCAGGAGATTTTACTCGTACATACTAGGGTCGGTCAGTGCTCTCTGCGACAAAGCTCCGTGTGAGGCAATTGCGGTTTCTTCAAGTCAAGTTGCGCTTCCCCTTTCAGGTTTGCAGATTTTGGGCGCTCTTTTACTTGTATCCTATTTGTTGGGAGGAAGGTGCCCCCGCCTCCTTCTTGTTCGTCGTGCTCTTCGACGCGCTCAGTGGGTGGCATGTGTGATAGTTTTTCAGTATCAGCATGGGCTGAAGGAGTGAACAACGTTGCTATATCTGGTTCATTCTGGGGTGTGGCGTATTGGAGGTACTCATTTACGGTATCCACGTGTTCCGTAAGCTTCAGCCGTCAGGTCTTCTGGTCATACCCTTTTGATCTGTTTCTCTCAGCGCTGGCATATCCAGAGTTCGTCGTCGAGTCCTTCCTTTCGCCGCGGGCTCGGAGAAGGTCAGCGTCAAGTGTGAATCATCGCTTCGCGATAGGTCTGAATCTCTGAATATCTTCCTCCTCCTCCTCCTTCCCCTCCTCCTCCGCCTCCTCCTCCTCCTCCTCCTCCTCTTCCTCCTCCTCCTCCTCCTCCTCCTCCTCCTCCTCCTCCTCCTCTGCTTCCTCCCCTCCTCCTCCCTGTTTTCCCTTCCTCCTCCTCCTCCCCTCCTCCTCCTCCGCCTCCTCCTCCTCCTCCTCCCCCATCCTCCTCCTCCTCGTGCCCTTCTCCCCTCCGCCTCACTCCTCCTCCTCCCTTCCTCTCCTCCTCCTCCTCCTCCGCCTCCTCGTCTTGTCCGCCTCCTCCTTCTCCTCCTCCTTCTCCTCCTCCTTCTCCTCGTCCCCCCCCGTCCTCCTCTTCTCCTCCTCCTGCTCCTCCTTCTCCCCTTCCTCCTCCTCCTGCTCCTCCTCCTCCTCCTCCTCCTCCTCTTCCTCCTCCTCCCCCTCCTCTTCCTTCTCCTCCTTCTTTTCCTCCTCCTCCTCCTCTTCCTCCTCCTCCTCCTGCTCCTCCTCCTGCCCGGTGTCCTAATGGTGGCTCCGGTCGAGCGGGGTGCCGCGCGCCGCCGCCGCGCCCGCAGCCCTCCCTGGCTCGGAGCGCGCAAGCCCGCGCGCACGGCAGGCGGCCGGCGCCGCCCCGCGTGCCCAAGAGGCCGGCCGAGCGAGAACCCTAGGGGCGGTTTAGAGGAGGGTCGGAGGGGGGAGGAGAGGGTACAGTCGGACCGAGGTACAAGATCAAGTTCGAAGCGAGGTTTTCGGGCGTTGTCGTAGTTTCCTGGCGGCTTTCCGCCCTCGGGATGCGTTCCACCGTGTGCGCCTCGCCGAGAGCGTTCCGGGGGTGCCTGGATCGTCCCGAACGGCCACCGGAGAGCTGAGAGATGGACCAAAAAACGAATTCGGCGGCGCGCCTGGGGGGTACGGTCGGACCGAAGTCTGAGATCGAGGTCGGTTCGGGGAGGGTGTCTTGATGTGTTTCGTGCTTGTGGGATGTTTTTGCGCATCCTTGGGAGAGTACCCTCGGATTTTCTGCGTGCGTTGGCCAGCGGAGGGTCTCTAATTCTTGAAGGGTGTTATGATGTTCGGCCCGACTGTACCCAAACCGCTACCCCCGCCTCGTTTTATCTCCATTCTGGACCTCCTGTGAGGCCCTCGTAGCCACCGCTGGATTCGCCTCGAAGTTCTCATCAGAGCGGGGAGGACAGAGTAACCACACTCACCAGACAAGAAGAACCACCACCACTAGCTAAGGGGGCTGGCCGCTCTTCTTTCCGAGCTGGTGGCACCCCGTTCCGAGCGCGCCCCCAGAGAGTGCCCGGAACGGAGTGCCACAAGCTCGGAGGGGTGGTCTTTAAGAACGGGGTTCTATGGAGTTCTGGTGGTAGTGGCTCCTTATGCTCTCACGACATACCGCTACACTCGCCTCGTTGTATCGTTTTTCTTGGGCCTCCTGGGAGGCCCTCGTCGACACCGCTGGATTCGCTTCGAAATTCTGGTCAGAGCGCACCCCAGGAGAGGTCTGGGGAGTAGCGGTATCGGTACATTCCTGCTTCCTCCGAGGGGGAGGGGGAGGTTAGCGGCGCGCAAAGGGGGGCAGGAGGGGCAGGAGGGGCAGGAGGGGCAGGAGGGGCAGGAGGGTGGGGGGGGGAGATGGGATGAGAGAAGAGTCCCGGGAGCAAGATTTGCCTCCTTCCGTCCGGGACGAGGGTGGAGGGCACCACGGGCACTCCCCGGACCAGCTCGGCTTTGTGCATTGCTCTTGAGAGGCTGAGGCTGGCAGGAAGCGTTGAGTCGAGTTCGGAGTACTGTTTGACTATAATTTTTCGTCCCAAATCCCCCTGTAGGAGGACATGCCCGAGCTAAAGGTAACGCAAGACAAGCTGAGCGCCTCCAAGGCCGTGCACTCGTCGTAGTGCTGGGCATCGAGACCTGCGCAGAGGACCGCGGCGTGGCCGTCGCCCCAGAGAGCTACGATGCCACCGCCCCCAGGCTTGCAATAGCCCTTGTTGCTGTCGCAGCGTGGTGGCTCGCGTCCCTCGCCTCCTCCGGGGCGAACTTGCACGGCCACTGCAGAACTCGCGGCAGAGATCCTCGCACAAGCCTGCTCGAGACTCGGGAGCGGCTCGTTCGTCGCCTTTCCTTAGGGGGCGGGCGGACGGAACCCAATCTACTCTCAACACCTTCATACTTCATGTTTCTGCCTCCTTCTGCCGACCGATGGGTACTCGTGGGCTCCACCCCTTTCCCTTCGAGCTCTTCGAAGCCAGACTTCGGCACTGCCTCCGAGGCCGCCTGCGGCGTTGCGCGCAGCGCCGCTGGCCACGTCGTTCTCGGCGGCCGCGGGCCCGGCCGCTGACAGCTCTGCTGCCTACCTTTAAGCCAGGCGTGTCCCTCCTAAAAAATAAGTTAAAACATCGTTTTAAACAATCGCTTTAAAGCATCGCTTTAAAACATCGTTCCCTCCTTCGGGGAAGATCCAAGCATCGTTTTAGAAAATTGGCATGCCCGACCTGAGCCTGCCTGGTGGCCGACGCCAGCGGGCCACGCCCCCTCCCGGGGCGGAGAGCAGGGCAGGCCCCTCACCTCAGAGCCTTCCGGCACCGCGCCGCTACGCCTCGCGACGCACGCATTGCGCCTCCGCTGTCGGCAGCAGCACCCTCGTCGGCGCGCTCCTCCCTCGGAGGAGGAGGAGGGGGAGGAGGGAGGGAGTCGGAGGAGGAGAAGGAACCCATACCTCTACCCTTGCCCAGTTTTCCCCTTTTTGGGCCTCCTGGGCGGCCCTCGTCGCCACCGCGGGATTCGCTTCGAAATTCTGGTCAGAACGCACCCCGGGAGAGGTCCGGGGAGTAGCGGTATCGGTACCTTTTGGTTCCCCCAGGGAGGAGGGAGGGAGCAGCTCGCACACGTGACGGCAGTCCCCACGGTGTCGGGCCGGCGTCGACTCGTTGGGCCCGGCGGCAGCGCGGCCAGCGGCCAGCAGCGCGGCGGAGGCGGGGGCAGACGGCCGTCGAGGCAGCCCTGCGTCGCGCAGAGGCCGGCTGCGTGCCGGGCTCCCGGAGGGACCGCGAGCTGGCCGCGAGGCTGGCGCTGAGGTGCGCGGCGAGCGGGCGGCGTGTCCCAGGCGCCGCAACGCCCGCGTGGCGCGCGAAACACGTGCCGCCCAGCTGCTTTCCCAGGGGCTCCGCCAGCGGGGCGACCTGGGCCGCCGCCAGACCCGGGCATGTTTGGCGAAAGGCGGCTGGGCCGGGGGCGGAGGAACTCGAGGACGTGTCCCAGGAGCGCAGCGGGGCACGGCGCAGCGGCGGCAGCCGCGGTCGAGTTGCACCACGGGGCTCGGCAGCGCGTCAGTCTCTGGTGTGGCGCGCATGCAGCGTGCTGGCTCTGGCGTGCAGAGCACGGCTGGCGAAAGCTCTGGCATTGCCATCAGCCGCGACGCTGAGCCGCTCGTGGATTTTCGCCGCCAGGTCGTCTTCGTCGCGGTGCTGGCAAGGCGATCGAGGCAGCCCTTCGTCCGCCGCCGTGCAGTGCTCGACGCAGGGAATGTCTGTTCAGGAGCATGGCGGCGAGGTCCTCGCTGCCCCCGCCGATATTGTCGTCGAGCCTGCAGGAAAGAAGGCCAGCCGCAATGGCGATGGAGATAAACGGCGTGCGAGTCGTACGCATCAGCACTCGCACGAGGATTGGGTCCTTGGTCCATGTGGTGTTCTCGGCGCAGAGTGCGCATACGTCGACCTCAGAGACCGCGTAACGGCAGCCAAACGAGCTGCCCAGTGAGGACGCGGGTTTGCCGAATCAGTTGGTCTGGCAGGTTATGCCGGATGCTGTAGCGTGCCGAAGCAACTTGTAGGAGCACGTTGTGGCTGCCCACCGCTTCACCGACTTCGAGTCTTTCTGGCTTTGTCGACTGCTGAGCTCACGCCGTGGGATCATGCAGTTGGACGCATGCAAGGATGAAAAAGGGATGATGTGCATCAGAAATGAGGACAATATGGGTGGAGGAAGATGGGAGCGGGGAGGAAGCAGAGGGAACAATTATGTAGGGGATTGGGAGCGAGGGTGGCGGGGAGCAGGGGGAGGGGATGGGTGAGAGGAGAGGAGGGTACGTGAACGGGAAAGAGGGAAGGATAGGAAGGGGAGGGAAGAGGGGGAGGGGAGGAGGAGGAGGAGGAGGAGGAGGAGGAGGAGGAGGAGGAGGAGGAGGAGGAGGAGGAGGAGGACGAGGAGGAGGAGGAGGGCGGAGGCGGAGAAGGAGGAGAGGAGGTGAGGGAGGAGGAGGAGGAGGAGGAGATGGAGGATAGGAGGAAGGCGGAAGAGGGACGCCGCCGACGCCGACGACGACGACGACCACGGCGGCGGCGGCGGCGACGGCGGCGACGATCCCCGACATATTCCGTCAGCCCGGCAGGGGCGGCGGCGTGCGCGCGGGCGCCATGCGTCTGGCCGAGCTGCTGGGCGGCGCCCGCTTCCCCGTGGCCTGCGGCCTGGCCCCGAGCATCGGGCACCTCGACGCGGAGGCGCGGGGAAGGGAGAGGGGGGGAGGAGGCGCCTCCTCCTCCTCCTCCTCCTCCTCCTCCTCCTCCTCCTCCTCCTCCTCCTCCTCTCCTCCCCCCTCTTCCTCCTCCTCCTCCCTCCTCCTCCTCCTCCTCCCCTCCTCCTCCTCCTCCTCCTCTCCTCCTCCCATTTGGGGGAGGTAGGCGCTGGGGGAGGTGGATCGAGGAGGAACCAACAACTGCACAACCATAAACTGTGGGTCGCTCCGCGGGGGTTTCTTGGATCCGCGCTGCGACCCCCCCCCCCTGGCGGTGCCTCGGGCGCCGCCCCTGGCGCGCGGAGCGCGCCAGGGAGGGGCGGGTCCAGCGCAGATCCTAGAAATCCGCGCGGAGCTCCAAAAGTTTCTGTTTATGGCGTTTTTCCTTCTTCTAGGGAGGTGGAGCCCAGCGTGGAAGGAGGGGGATGAGGTGAGGGGGGACCGCCTGATGATGATGATGATGAGGAGGAGGAGGAGGAGGAGGCCGAGGAAGAGGAGGGGAGGAAAGGAGGGACAGGAAGGCCCGGGAGGCGGCGGAGGAGGCGAGTGGAGGGGAACCCGCGGAGTAGGCGAGGATAGAAGAGGGGAGGAGAGAGAGGAGGAGGAGCAGGGAGAGGAGAGTGACGAGGAGCAGGAGGAGGAGGAGGAGGAGGAGGAGGAGGTGGAGGTGGTGGAGGAGGAGGAGGAGGAGGAGGAGCAGGAGGAGGAGGAGGCGGCGGCGGCGGCGGCGGCGGAAGAGGAGAGTGGATGGGAGCCAGAGGAGCGGCCCCGTCCCCTCTCGATGCCTCTCGGGGCCTGGCTTCTCCCAGGCTGGGTGCCGGGCCCGGGAGGGAGGGCTGGTAACGGGTGGGGCAGGATGAAGCCAGGCCTCGCCGAGCGCGTTCCACTACTCGCAAAGTGCCTACTCGCAAACTCCCGAAACAAAAACACATGTTTGCTCTGATATAATGTATCGTAGATCCCCCGCGACGGATCCAGGCCATTTGCGAGTAGTGACGTTGGGAATAGCGGAACGCGCTTGCCTAAGGCCTGTCCCTCGGCAGGAGGAATATTCCAGAACAGTCAAAACATGGTCTGGGGACGATGTTCTGACTCTTTTTCCGATCGATTTTGAGCCTACTTGGCTGTTCCTCTCATTAGTTTCTCCCAAACAATGCTCCCCTTGCAGGAGGTCATGCCCGACCTCAGGCCAGGAGGGAGGTGAGGTGGGCTGGAGGGCCGCAGTGGTGGCGAGGAGGAGCGGAAGGATCCCGGCACCCGGGGCATGCCGCCGTCGCCTCCCCCCGCCCCCGCATCGGGCGGCGGCCTGCCGCGGGAGCAGGGACCGAGACGCGACGACGAGCAGGATGGCGAGACGCAGTGCGGAGGAGCAGCAGGATGACCAATCCACATTTGGCAGCGGGTCGGGGGGCACGAGGGGCCTCCTCCTCCTCCTCCTCCTCCTCCTCCTCCTCCTCCTCCTCTTCCTCGCCTTCTCTTCCTCCTCCTCTTCCTCCTCCTCCTCCTCCTCCTCCTCCTCGGGGATGTCCAGGGAATCTTCATGGGAAGATTGGGCAACGCCGGCGGCCCGCCGGCGGTGTGGGCGGGCGTCCTGGGAACCCACGGATGGAGTTGAGTGTTCAGCACTTGCTGCAACCTTGGAGGATGGGGGAGGCGAAAGCCAGGAGAGCAAGGGCGTGGAAAGATTGAGTAGGAGAGAGGTGGACAACCACACGCTCGCGGAGCCCGAGCCCGATGAGCTGAACGTCGGGCTGGCGAAGCCCGAGTCCGCGAGGCAGAGCCTGGGCTCCTCCCCAGAGGTGCGAGGCCCACCTCTCTCTCTCTCTCCACGTGGATCCCCGCTTGGCCCTCGCCCCCCGTGCCAGCCATCAAAACACCTGCCAGTCAGGAGACTGAGGAGGTGGAGGAGGAGGAAGAGGAGGAGGAGGAGGAGGAGGAGGAGGAGGAGGAGGGGGAGGCGGAGCAGGAGGAGAAGGAGGAGGAGGAGGAGGAGGAGATGTGAAGGAGACGAGGAAGAGACGATGAGGAGCAGCAGCGGCAGCTGGAAGAGCGGTAGTGGATTTGGCCGAGAGGTGGCTGTGGTCGGCCGCACCCTTTCAGACCCGTTCTTTCAGACCCGTTCTCTCCTCGAACTTCCTCCCGTCTCCGCCCCCCGCCCTCCCGCCCCCGTCCCCGTCTCCGTCCTCCTCGCTTTCGCCACTCTAGCTTTGCTCGCACATTCCTCCTCCCTCCCCCCTTTTCCCTCCCTGGCCCAAGCCGACTACCCGCTTCCACTGCCCGCCTCCGTCTTTCCTTCTTCTCTCCCTCCCTCCTCTAGTTTTTGTTTACTGCTGCAGTCGGTTATCCTTGTCTGCGCGACGGCTTTTCATCATATCTGATGGAGATCGTTCCTTCTTTTCCCTCAGCTGCCAGGGTTGCGTTGGTAGTAGGCCCTGATTCCCACACCTGCCGTATTGGTATGGCTTCGATACGTTGGATTGTCGGGTATTTAGTCTTGCCCATCGGTTCACGGCCTTTGCTGAATTCGTTTGATGGCCTGGGAAGTCACCACAGTTTCCTCACATCTGGGATTCTCCAGTAATTCCAGAGCTATCCACAGGGCCTCGTCATCAGGTGTACTCATTGCTGCAATCTCTGCGTTTCCAACAGCATCTAACCACGTGCCCCTTATTTGCTTGGAATATGTGTCAGATGCCGTAGGGTTTCGCCCATAGCATCGAATCTTAGGTGTCATCGGTTGCTTACGTTTTCATTTGCTCGTAGGGTCCCGGCCCTATTCGTCTTCGCATTTTGGGGTAATGTGTGTTTTGCCTGTGGGATTCAGAGGGTCCCAGCGAGGACGGCCCCGGACGTAGTCGCACTGCTTAGTGCAATTCTACGGTAGTTGCCCATCTCCCATCATGGTATCGGTCCACGGTGCGTTCTAGCCCATACGCCTTGCGGGTGCCGTCCATAGGGTCTCAGCATTGGTTGCCCGTTTGAGATTTCCGAACGATTCCCCAAGCGTTTCCACCCATAGGGTCCCAGCATTACTAGTTGATCTTAATTGCTGGGATCTCTAATAAGTGCCAACGGTTCTCGCATGTCGGGTCCCGCTCTTGGTGTCTAGTTGCTTGGAATATGCGATGGTTGGTCATTCTGATGGTCCTGGCATCCTTACCCTCTCGATTGTTGGGGTTGCTGATCGTTTTTAGTCTCGCCCGTACTGTCCCGCAGCCCCTGCGCTGAACTCGGCTTCTGGTTCGATGGTCGTTCGTTCACGCCCCGCATCTTCCCTCCGCGTCCTCATCCTGCTAAGCGGGTCAGGGTTACAGCCTATTAAATCATGATGTTGCACATGCCATAATATTCTCTGCTGTGTGCTCATCCTCTTTCTGATTCGCTTCGTCCTTGGCTCGATTCTTTCCTGCTTGTTTGATCCTCGGCTGGTTATGGCCCAGCTCGGTTCGCCCCAACTCGATTTGTCCAGGTCTCTGGGCTCGACACGAACCCGAAGACCACTAATCCCAGCTACGACAAACCTGCGATGCGTCGGTTGTTCGAGATATTGCTTAGAGATCAAACTGCGGACAGTCTCGTCCATTAGGTCCTCCCATCCTCACCTATCTCTTCACTCCCCCTTTCCCCCCGGCTTTGCTCGTGTAGCACCTCTGTGCGCGCGCTGCTTTATGGGCGTCTCGTCGCACACTAAATCTTTGCCTTCTTCTCCCCCCTCCATTCACCCGCCCTCTGAGGATTCAGGCCATCGTGCAGTGTTTGGACCTCCGGCCTTTGTCACACGGCTTGTCTCTTGTCTCCCTGGCCTCAGCTGGTTTCTTCGTTGTACGGCTTGGTGTCGAACGTTGTGCATGGGCTCGTGCATGTTCCGCCTCGATGGCGGGCAGCTCTCCTTCGTCTCGAGATGCGGTGCAGTTTTGTTATGATGGTAGGCAGTGCTCTTGCATGAGGTAATCATTGAGGATGAAGTGGGGGAAACTTCTCCCCCTTCTCGCGTCCTCTGTTTTCCCTCTTCTCTGTATCATCATGGTTTCCTTCCCGCCACCTTCGATGTCTCCCATGCAGCTCCTCTCCTCCCGCTCCTGTCGTCGCTGATCGACTCATCCCTCTTTGATTCCTCATCTTCCCAGGTGCGAGCGGTGATTTCGGAGCTGTGGGACGTTTTTGTGAAGTCGGAGGACTGCTCCGTGAGCAGAGAGCTCAAAGTATCGCCGACCACGGTATTGCAGATTGCGGTCGCATTCATTCCTGGTGATCTTCATGTGACATCTCCAGCGACGTGATCGGATCGGTTCGATCGTGAATTCCGCTCACAGGCCTGCGAGGGCAATAGTGATTGGCTGCTTGGCGACCCAGCTGGAATGACAACATTTTGGGGCATGTGGAGTCAGAAGAAGGGGAGGACAGTGTCTTGACCTCACATCCGATCTCGATGGCAAGCTTTGTTGCTGCTGATCGTCTTCCCCCTCTTCCGGCTACTTCCTTTGCCGTCGTTATCTTTCTTCTCTCCCCTCTTCGTCAATCCCTCGGGCGATACATTTCGACCCTTCTCTACGCTACCGAGCCATGACTGTGCACGTCAATCGTCATCTGTCTTTCGTCTTTTCAATACGGCAGCTCCTTGGTCTGGGCTGATCGCGGGGTCGGGGATCCGCATATCATATTTCATGGGTTGTCCTCTCTTGCACGTAATTCTCCCCCTTCTCCATCGTCTTCTCGTCTCCTCCTTATACACCTTCTGAAATGTGTCTTGAATGTTGATCCGGATAGGCAGCGCATCCGATATGAGGACGCCCCCCCCCTCCGTCACCCCCTCCCCCAGCAAGCCGTGCGCCTAAGCTCCCGAGCGAGCCACAGGTCTCGCAGCCGACCCAACTCGAATCGGCACTCTAGGGTGCCACATGTACCACGTTTTGTGGACAATGCATGTGCCGTATGTCTGCTCGCGGTTTGTGTGTGCGCGTATGTGAATGTGTGTGTGCGTGTCTGTGTGTGCGTGTGTGTGTTGTGTGTATGTGAGCGTACATTTGTTCATGCCTTGTGTTGTTCGTCGTCCCCCATGTGTTGCATCCGGTGTGTGTGCGCGCGTGTGTGTGTGTGTGTTTGATCATAATGTGTGTATGCGTGTGTGTGTGTGTGTAGCCACTCGTCCTCACGTGCATTGCGGCGTAATTAGCACTTGTATGCTCTGCATTTGCTCCATTCGCCAGCGCAGTCACTCTGCCTAGCCGCCGACGTAAAAAGTGTGTGCATCCCCCCTTTTTCCCGTTTTTCTTAATTCTGCGCGTTTGGTTTTTGTTGTGTCTCAGCTGGCGCGCCCTTACAGCTGGTGCCGCGCTGGCTCGGCAACCGGGACGTCCTGCGCCGCCGCCCGCCTCTCGGCCTGCGCGCTCCTTCTGTCTCACGCTCCAGTGATGCCGCACCTGCTCTCACCGCACGGTGCCTTCGGCCCCTGCCCTCCTGCCAGCCAGGTGGCGCTCGGCCTCTTCCGTCTGCACGCTGCATGGCCGCTCGCCGACATCTTCCACGTGCACGCTGCTATTCTGCGCCTTCTTGTTCGGGGGCGGCCAAGAGGGGGGTGATGACTGGGGGGGGGATATCATGGCGTGGGCCATGATATCTCCCCAGATTTCATTACGTCCCGAGCCCCCCCCCCCCTGGGCCGCGCACTTGCAGTCGGCCATGACTTGCGCCCCCCCCCCCCCCCTTGGACGCCCCCCTCTTGGCCGCCTTCGATTTTTCTCCACGCGAAGGCCTCGTCCAGACCACCCAGCTGCCACGCCTGGTGGAATTCCGCTAAGAGCGTGGCCCATCTTGGTGCTCGTGAGGGTGCCGCCACCCCGCTGCTGCAGGACAAGTGTGTGTAGGTGTGCGTGTGTGCGCGCATGTCTTCCGAAAGCAAGCATCGATGGCCAGGGCTACGGTCCAACCGCTCTGCCAGGACCGCCACAGGCTAATTCTTCGCTCTCCCCCCTCGCCCAGTGTTCTTTGTCATTCCTCCTCCTCTTCTCCCTCCTCCTCCTCCTCCTCCTCCTGCTCCTCCTCCTCCTCCTCCTCCTCCTCCTCCTCCTCCTCCTCCTCCCTCCTCCTCCTCCTCCTCCTCTCCTCCTCCTCCTCCTCCTCCTCCTCCTCCTCCCCTCCTCCTCCTCTTGTTCTCAATATTCATTATCATGATTATCCTAGCCCTTGTTACTATATCCTCCTCCTCCTCCTTCTCCTCCTCCTCATCCTCCTCCTCCTCCTGCTCCTCCTCCTCCTCCTCCTCCTCCTCCTCCTCTTGCTCTCCTCATGCTCTCGAACATTGCGCTTGTCTGGGCTTCTCTGCACTGTGCTTTAGCTGCGTTCGCTCTCTTTTTGCCTCCTCTCCTCCCTCCGTGTTCCCTTCCCCTCTGGTTTGCTCGTCTTGGTCCTGGTGCGCGCGCCGCGGTCTGAAGGGCTCTGCACCCACGAGCTCTGGTTTTGCTCAGCCGCTTCGCCCTGCTCCTGCCCCACGGGCTGCTTCACTGTCTTGGGCGTCGCGTGCCTCTCGTCCTCGCGCTGGTTTTGGGGGCTCCGCTCGCCTCGCTGCGTCTTGCTGCCAGCCTGGTGCCCTGGCCTCCGGAGGGGCGCCGCACACGACGCCGGGAAAGCTGACGCCATCCATCCGCTCCTCTGTCTCGCGCTGCGGCGTAGCCCTGCTGCGGCGATGTGCAGTGCTCGAGGGCGGAAGCATCATGCTGGTGCTTCCTGCCGTGAGGAAGTCCAGTTCCTAAAAAAGGCGCTCTGAGTCCTCTTGAATCGGGCCTGTCCCTCTCTACAGGGGGGAATATCCAAGAATGGTGCAATAAGAGTCTGGTGACGATGTTTTGAGTAGTGATGGGCATGTCTTGAATATGTTTGACTTCTCTTTATTTGTCGTGCAAGCTCCGCCTGTAGGAGGACACGCCCGACCTAAGGGTCTTCCCTGGAGACGCGGCCATGTTCGCGCCCGGCTCTCACTCTTCTTCTTCTTCTTCTTCTTCTTCTCCATATCAACCTTTGTTCCCAGCCATCGTTGGTCATCGTCGTCCTCGTGCCTCGTGTCCTCCTATCCCTCAACAGCCCTCTTTTCTTGTCTGGCCCGACGTCGAGGCCCGGAGCAGTACAAGGGCTTCGTGAGGCGGATCGTGCGCGTGCTCTTGCCAGGCCTCAAGGCCGACCAGGAGGAGACGGTGGCGGCGAACACGTGGCAGGAGGATGCCAGAGGCTGGGGCGGACAGGAGGTGGAACTCGACGACGAGGACGACGAGTAAGACTCTAGGCCTCCCAGATGGGGTCCGAGTAGATGGGGTCGGAGGATCGCGCCGCATCGCCGATGCATCGACGATGCGGCTCGATGTGGAGCCCGTGTTTCTCCACGTCGACGTTGGCGATGCATCGCCGACGTCTCCGATGCATCACCGATGCATCGGAGATGTATCGGCGATGCGGCGCGATCCTTCGATATCATCTACTCGGACCCCATCTGGGAGGCCTCTAGAGACGAGGATCACGAGGGGTCGCAGGAGGAAACAGAGGGATCGGGCAAGGAGTCAAAAGGAAGGCAGAGGAGGACGAGAAACAGAGCAACACCAGGATACATCAGAGAGGTTGCGTTGCACCATCGCGTCCCAGTACCCTTCCGCATCAGCCCCTGCAGCCGTGAGCTGTCACTGCGGCAAGTGGCCCCTCGGAGTGGAAAGCGCCCCATGGTCTTGCCGCTCGGGCGAAAGCCCCGTCATGAAAAGAGTCCGCCCTACATTCGGTTATGTATCCATTTGATGCGCACAATGCTAGCAGCAGACGGTTCAAGGATGTACTCAACGAGGGCCCTGTTTTGAAAATTGGAGTCGCCATCTGTTTGCGCCGTTGTTTCACACAAGCTCTGGTTCGCCCTGGAAATCCAGGTGGTGTTTCAAGCAAGACTTCACGTTCGACAGGAAGCCACCCCTGATCCGTGTAAAGGCTCCACAGTCCCTCAACGTATATACAGGCGCATCCTTCGCGCACGTCTGAAGCAGCAACCCCTTTTTAGAAAGAAGCCGCCTTACACCCCCATGAAGCCGGTGGACGCTTTCAGATGATCG
The DNA here is from genome assembly GCA_963575745.1 of Prorocentrum cordatum. Classification (NCBI taxonomy): domain Eukaryota; class Dinophyceae; order Prorocentrales; family Prorocentraceae; genus Prorocentrum; species Prorocentrum cordatum. The sequence continues at coordinate 13,817 of CAUYUJ010016276.1, forward strand.
TTGTTTTACTCATTGTTTTGCCGATCGGCGCGGGCCCTCGCACCCCCCCCCCCTCCCATGGAGTAGATCTTGGCTGTTTTTGGCGCCTGTTTTGAGCAGGTGGGGTCTCCCCGTAGGACGCACTGTTTGCAAACAGTCGCACTAAGCAGAGGTCCGGAGCCAGACCCCTTCCCCCTCCCCCCCCCTCATCCACCCAATGCCGAAACGCCGAATAAGAAAACGCTCACCATGAAACTGGTGGACGCTTTCTGGACGAATGCGCGAGACGCTAAAGCTGAGAGCACTACCCGTCGTCCAGTTTTCTGAACTGCTGGATGCTTGTAGGGCGACTGTGCGCGGCGACTTGGTCATGTTCAAGGACGACCTGGCCTCCACGCGTGATAGCCTATGGGAGGTTGTCAGGGCTCGTTTCGATTCATCCGATTCGATGCGATTCGATTTTGATGGATTCTGAGTCCGATTCGATGCGATTTGGGACTCCGATTTGAGTTCCGATTTCTTATTGGAGGCTTACCAGCCTGCCGATGTCCGCCGACTCCACTTTTCCCGACTTGGCTGCCGATTTCCGCCGATCCGATTCATGTCGATCGCCGATCCGCCTTATTCGATTATGGGCGCTCCTGCCTTTGGGAGGATGTGTGCAAGCGATCTTGTGCGACGACACGGCGAGAACATGTTGCGGGCGGCCCGCCTTCTTGGTGCAGGTCACGGTACAGATACTAGGCTTCATTGTCCGAGGCGGTGAAATAGCGACAGGAGAAGCTCCCAGTCTGCCTTGCCGACAAGTCTTGGGATGCGATTGGGAGGGTCCTCTCATATGGTGCGGAATGGTTGATGGGGAAACATGCCAGGGGCTTGCGCGGATAGGACGAAGAGTGGTGGTCTGAGTTTTTTGGACATAGCCACGTCATACCCTCGTATTGTTTTCTGGCTCTGGTGTGACCGCTCCCATTGGTTGGTGTTGAAGCGTTATTGTGAATGTATCGTGCCCGTGAAAATGGCATGTCCTCTGCCCATGTCATTACATATTGTTTTGTCTTTGGTACGCTCCCAAATCTCTATCATATTCGTGTTCGTGTTGCCTCCATTCGACTAGTTGTTCCGATTAAGTTCCGCGATCTGTTTTTGGGGGTGCTGCCGAGTTTTTTTTTGTGCGCCGTGCTTTAATGCTGGGGTGTGGAGGAGGGCGATGCTACGGAGGGAAAATGGAACGGGTGGAAGGGGGGGAAGTGGAATGGGGGAGGGGGGAGGAGGAGGATAAGGGAAAGAAACATGGAAAGGAGGAAGAGGATGAGGGGAGAAACGAGGACGACGACGAGAATGAAGATGAAGATGCCAGAGGCTTGGACCGACTGACGTTTGCCCCGTTCTTCGAGGCCGTCATCAGATTCTCCAGTAATTGGACGGATTCTGACGATCCCACGGCCATTGCAGCGTTCATCAAAGACCTCCTCCTGCGGATCACCAAGGTCGAGGTGACGGTGACCGCAACTGGACAGGCCGTGCAGAAGGACAACGTGGTCCAGGCGAGCTCTCGGAAAATTGAACCACACGCGCTGTGTCTGTCACGTGGGTGTTTGTTATTCGGTGTGGAGATACCCCCCATCCCGCAGCATTGTGCTGTGAAGCGGCAATTTGCAGTCCTTGCTAAGCAACGTATACACTCTGGATGCCTTTCAGATTAATTGGGGGAATAGCAGGAGCGTGAGCAGGAGGAACGCGAGCTCGAGAGGCGTTGTCGGGAAGAAGGCGAGTGTTCGTGCGCAAACGGAGGGTATAGGTATGGCGAATTCTAGACGCTTCGCGTATCCCCACCAGCCCGTCCAGAAACGACGCCCAGGCGAGTAGAGGGTCGTCCTGAGGGGCTTTTCGGCGTCTTGGGTGCCTCGGGGGGGCCTCTGTGGGCCGTTCGGGATCCTCTTTGGGGCCTCCTGGGGGCCTCTTGGGGCCTCTTGGGGCCATCTTGGGGCCTTTGGGGGCCTCCTGGGCGCTTCTTGGGGCCTCCTGGGCGCTTCTTGGGTGCCTCTGGGGGGTCTCTTGGGGCCTCTTGGGGGTCTCTTGGGGGCCTCCTGGGGGCCTCTTGGGGGGCCTCGGAGCCATCTTGGAGGAGATCGATCAACGAAGGGGGGTTCCCTAATTACAGTCCCCCCCTCAGGAGCCACGATCCTCGTGAGGGGTGTCGAATTTTAGCCCTCCCAGGGGTCGATCTTGGGCGCTCCAACGCGCCGCGGAACCCCCTGTCCAGGTCAGTGGGGAGGGGGTAGGGGGAGGGGTAAACCCCTCCCCGAAGGGGAAGAAGGAGGGGTGGAAGAGGAAACGCTCTAAACCACCGACGCCCAGAGGGCTGGTGGGATTCGTCGGGGGTTTGCCTTTCTTGGCGCATTCGTTTCCCTCTATGAAATTTGCGGGAGTTGCCCTATGTACGGTTGTTATGCCTTGTTGTTCTTGTCCGCGATTCCTTACCGACACCGTTGTAGAATGTATGTTAAGAATTTGGGATTCATGTACGTGTGACAGTCACTGTGCGAGACTGCCATTGCACCCGCCAATCTGGCCCATTTGCCTTCCCTACTTCCCTCCTCCAGCCTAGCCCCCCTGACTGCAACCCCTCAAGCCAAACAGGGAGATGTCGGTTGATTTGGTAAGGTTCCACTGGTGGAGGGAACTTGAGACTCCGATGAGCGCCTGGTCCGAACGGGGCAACGGCAACGGGGATGAGGAGGTCGATGATTACTCTGCGGAGGAGGATGGAAGATCATTACGAGCCCTCGCTAGGTTGGCGCCACGCGTTGAGTGTGATTACCTATGTGTCAGACACGTGGTAGGTGCTGATACGACCACGTGCTCCCCTCTCTGCCTTCCGTCCTCTGTCCCCCCTCCTCCATCATCCCTTCTCCCTCCATCCTTCCACCTCCCATCTCCCCACTCACCCGTCCCTCCTCCCTGCTCCCTTCTCCATCGTCCTTCCTCCCTTCTCCCTCCTCACCAGGCTCTTCTGCCTGCCTGCTTTGCACCTTCTTCCATCACCATCTCCACCTTCCCTGACCCTTCCATTCGTCCATCCCCGCTGTTTGCTTCGTCCCTCCTTCCTCCCTCCTTGTCCCTCCATGCCACCTTCGTCATCATTTCTCTCCGTTCTTCTTCCTCCCCCCTCCTCCCCCCACCGCTCTCCAGACTCGCCCTGCCTCCCGCGGCGGCCTTCGCCGGGGCCGTCGTGGGGCGGGGCTCCCGGGATGTGCGCCGGACCTCGCAGGAGCCGCGGGCCCGAGGGAGTCAGCACAGCACGGGCACGTCGTCTCCACATGTTCCTCCTGTGGAGGGGGTGGAGGGGACGGGGGAGGAGAGGGTGGGGAAAGGGGTGGGGGTGGGGTGGGGAGGGGTGGGGAGAGGTGCGGAAGGGTGGGGAAGGGGGCGAGGGGTGGGGAAGGGTGGGGAAGGGGGAGGGGAGGGGGGGGGGGGGGGGGGGAGGGAGGGAGGGGAGAGAGGCGGCGAAGCAGGGGGAGGCTGCGAGTGAGGGCGGGGCCGAGCAGCAGCACGGGGGCAGGACCGGGAGGCCGCGAGCCACTCCCCCGCCCAGGTGGCATTCCGTGGTGCCAAGGCCGGCGTCGCCTCCGACAGGCGCCCGTCGGACCCGGCGTTGACTCGCCTCCTCGACGTCCGCCAGAAGGGCACGCTCCCGAAGTTCCAGCTGAGCTTGGCCCTGGGCAGTGGTGCCTCCGGCCCCCAGCCCGACCTCTGCTGCTGGTGGGAGGAGCCGCCGGCCAACCGAGAGACCGGGGGCGGGGCTCCTCACCCCCTCCTCTCCTGACTCCCTGCCTCATCCCAGCGGGTGGTGCCCGCAAGGGCGCCCTCCCCACCCCACATGTGGAGAAAGGAACAGGATGGTCAGGAGACGGAGGGCGAGGACGAGGCAGAGACGAGGCAGAGAGGGCGGAGGAGAGGAAAGACGGAGACGGATCCGGGCGGTGGTGCTGAGAAGAGCTCGGAGGTCTGAATGCGTCCAGCATCCAGCAGTATAGCACATACAACTTTTCTTGCCGGGATCATTCCCGCTGCGCCTTCTTCCTACTCCTGTTGCCCGTCCACTTCCTCCCCCTCTCCCGTCCCTCTCCCCCCTCCTGGCTTGCTTCCTTCCTCCGCTACTTCTTCTCCTCCCTCTCCCTCCCGCCTTCCCCCCATCCTGCGCTTCTCCCCCTCCCCTCGTCCCCCTCATCTCCCCAGTCCCATTGCAGTTGCAGGAGGGGCGTTTGAAGATCGCTGCCTCTTTTCCCCGACACATTCCTTCTCCTGGGCTCGACTCCGCTTGGGACGAGGTCGGCAGCGTCCGCATCCGCGCGCCCTTGACCCGCCCAAGGGGAGCACGGGGTCCAGGCTGGACCCCTGTTGTACCGTCCAGCAGCTCCCATCGCCATCCCCCGCTCGCACCCGACCCTCACCTCCTTAAAGGCCAACCCCCCTCGGCGCAAAGAGCGGAGGAGCAACCCAGAGGGGGGGGGAAGGAGGACAAGGAGGAGGAGGAGTAGGAGGAGATGAGGCGGAGGAGGAGGAGGAGGAGGAGAGGGAGGAAGACGAGAGATGATGATTCCGGGCGACTTCGTGGATCGCGGGTGGCTCGTACCCTGTGTCCCTCAATAGATATGTGGGTGCCTGTAGTCCGGGGAGGGTACCTTCGGAGGAGGAGTACCTGTAGTCAGGGGGGCGGGGTCCAGTAGTCCGGGGCTGGGTACTTGTAGTCCAGAGGATGGGTACCCGTAGTCCAGGGGGGGTGCCTGTAGTCCGGGGGGGTCGCGTGTTCATGCATCAATGCACGCGTGATTCCACGTACCTGTAGCTTCGGAGGGGTACCTGTAGTCCGACGAGAGACGGGTACCTGTGGTTCGGGGGGGGGGGTACCTGTAGTCCGGGGGTGGGTACCTGTATAGTCCAGAGGGGGTACTTGTATTCTGGGGGAGGGGTACCCGAAGTCGGGGGGGGGACCTGTAGTCCTGGGTACCTGTAGTCCAGGGGTGGGTACCTGTTGTCCGGGGAGGGTATCTGTAGTCTGGGGGATCCTTGTAGTCCAGGGACCCAGAACTATTGAGGGATACTGAGTACTAGGCCCTCTTGGCCGCCTGCCTGTCCTCGTCCGTGCTCGAGATCAGGCTCGAGGCGCCTGTCTTTGTGATTAGGCACCACTGACGCTGCAGGGAGGGGGAGGAGGAGAGGGAGAAGGAGGAGGAGGAAGAGGAGGAGGAGGAGGAGGAGGAGGTGGAGAGGAGGAGGAGGAGGAGAGGAGGAGAGGAGGAGGAGGAGGAGGATGGAGGAGGAGGAGAAGAGGAGAAGAGAGAAGAGAGAAGGAGGAGGAGGAAGGAAACGCGAGGAGCGAAGAGGAGGAGGAGGAGGAGGAGGAGGAGGAGGAGGAGGAGGCGAGGAGCGATGAGCGAGGAGCGAGGAGGAGGAGGAGGAGGAGGAGGAGGAGGAGGAGGAGGAGGAGGAGGAGGAGATAGGTAGGGGGGCAGGCCAGGGCTCCCGACGCCCACGGGCGGGCCACGCTGCCAGGAGGCGGGGCGGGAACCGCCGACGGGCAGCAGCCAGCGCCAGGGCCGATGTTCTCGAGGGCACGCAGGCGTTGGGACAGAGGGATTCTACTTGGGGTCTCTTCGGAAGACTCTCGGGGGCCTGTGGGGAGGAATTCTAGGGTCTCCTGGGAGCCTCTTGGAGGCCTCTTGGGAGCCTCTTGGGGCCTCTTCGGGTTTCCTAGGGACCTCTTGTGGGCCTCTTGGGGCCTCTTGGACACCTCTTGGGTCCTCCTGGGAGCCTGTCGGACCGAGGGCTCGAACTGTCCGTTCGGGTCCCCCGTCTGGGCACGCTCTTGGAGCCGTCTTGGGGGCCACTTGAGCCGTCCTGGAGGCGTTGTAGGGTGCCTTGGGGTCCTCTTGGGCTGTGTGGGGGTTCTATTTGAGGGCTCTTTGGCCGTCTTGCGGCGATCTCGGGGGTCTCGTGGGCCGTCTTGGAGCGGCGAGGAGCAGAAAAGGCGAGAACGCCCACATCCTGAAAAACAAAGGGAAATCCATGATTTGTTCCTCATGAACCCTTCTCGGGAGTGCTCTTGGAGGCTTCTTGAGACGTCTTGGCGGCCTCCTAGGTAGTCTGGAGGGCGTGAAGGCTCTTTGGACAGATAATTTGGCGATGGGGGGCCCTCCTTGGACCGCCTCGGGGGCCTCTTGGGGCGTTCGTGGCCCGTCATGGTACTTTCGGAGGCCCTGGGACCCCCACGGGAGGATGCGTATCTAACCTCCCCCCCGGGACCCTCTTCCCTACCCCCCCCCTCAACAACCTCCCCCACGGGGGAGGGATCAAAGCGGAGGGGCTCCCTTTCGACTCGATTGCAACATTGTTCGAGTTTTCCCTCGCTGACAGGCTTGAGGAGGAGGGCGCAGGGAAAGGGGACGACGGAGACGACGCCCGACTTAGACGGCGGCTCGAGCAGACGAGCCCCTCTCACACGCCGACAGGGCCGGCGGATTCCGCGGCCGGGTCTATCCGTCGGCCGGCCCCCGCGTGCAGGATGCTCCAGCGAGTCTCGTGGAGGCACGCCGTGGCGCCGGGCACGCACCAAGGCAGAAACCGCCCCTTGCCAGCAGGGGCCCCTGTGGAAGGTTCTTACCCCCCCGGCCTGCTCCGGGTTGCCATCTCTTCCTCGGCGGAAGGTCGGCGGAAGTAAAACGAGGCGGCCTCCGCCGGCGGAACGGCGGCGGAACGGCGGCGGAAGTAGAAAATGCGCACCCGAGAGCTGAACACGTTTTGGGGTCCAGGGTTTCCGAAATCGGCCAAGTGAGCCCCTCTACTTCTCATGACGAGGTTGCCCAATGCATTTGGCGTAATTCACAGCAGCGCGCCACGGTGCCAACTGCTGCTGGTCCTCGTCCGTTTCTGTGCAGCTGCGCACTGCTACTTCCTGCCCCTCCTCTCCCTGACGGGAGAAAGCCTCGGCCACCACACCTGGCGTCGCCTTCTACGACCCCTCTTCGTGCCGTTCCTGGCTTCATTCTCAAATGGCCCGAGGGTCCCGCCACAAGGGTTAAGTCGGGCCTGTCCCTCTAAAGGAGGATTTTGGGCGAAAAATCAGAAACAGTCAGAAAATACCTCCAAATAATCAAAAAATCAAACAATAGTCCCTAGACTATTTTTTAAACTATTGTTGAATAGTCCTCCTGCAGAGGGACACGCCCGACTTAACACAAGGGGCGAACGAGGGTCCAAGGTTAGAACCTCCTGGGGCGGGGCCGCGTTGGCAGGGGATTCGGGACTGGGAGCGGGAGCAGGACTCCCGTCGGGCACAGAGGCAGCCGCTGTCGACGTAGTCGCGGAAGCCGATGTCGTGTAGGATGTCCCACCGGCTGATTCACGCGAGGACAGGCCGCCGTTGGCGGCTGGACAGACGTGTTCTTCACCGCACGGGTTGCGTGCGGCTTGCCCGCGTGGCAGACACTGGATTCTTCGTCGTGTTCGTGCGCTTTCAGCTTGTCCTTCATGTGCTGGTGGTACTTGGCTGCGTCGCTATTGTTGCCCTTGCACCTCCTTCGCGGTGGCGTCCCTGGCGATGTTTGCACAGCGCAGGCTACGCTTCATGTCATCGGGCCCGTGGGCGCTGCCCAGCAGCAGGGCAATTCCACAGCCAAGACGAGCGTCAAAAGCAACTCCCCGCAAGGCCCGCTGCTCCCCGATGTTCAAGCAAGGACGTGCTCTTCGAGCATGGGCCGCGCCAGGGCCCAGCCGTTCCCGTCAGCGACCTCCTGCGATGCTTCGCTTGCGAAAGCAGAGGCAGCAGTAGCAAAGAGTCCAAGCGTGCCCGACTGAAGCAGCAACTGTGCGACAGGCACCCTTTCGGGGCGCTGCGTCGCTGAGGTGGGCAGCGCGAGCGCAGGGGACCACTCTTCCGAACGGCAACACGCCCGCGCCGACCCCTTGCCAGCCGCCGAGGCCATGCTTGTGGAGGACAATTCATGGAGAGGAGGCAGGTTGCCAAATAACTGCCAGGTGTCTAAAAAAACGTGTGGGAACATGGCTGAAAGCGTGTAAGACCATGTCCTACACAGTTTTGGAACACTTCTCGCACGTGTCAAACACGTTTTTGGTCCAATGATCGGATTGTTGGGGTGGCCATTGCCACGGCATCCACAAGGCCATGCAGAAGGCCTGGGCCATCGCCCGTCCTGGCTCTGGACAGGCGCCCATCCTGATCCTCCTCCTCCTCCTCCTTCTCGTCCTCCTCCTCCTCGTCCTCGTTCTCCTCCTTCTCTTCTTCTTCCTCCTCCTCCTCCTCCTCCTCCTCCTCCTCCCCCTCCTCCTCCTCCTCCTCCTCCTCCTCTGTGCTGCTGCGCGGGCGCCCCCCGCCCACCGCACCATGCCCCTGCTCTCGTTGGACTCGCCCCCCCCCCCCCCCATCCCCACCCCTCAGGAAGATCATCGTCGGGTTGGGAGGACGGGGCTGGAGGGGCATGGGGCGCGGGCGCCCCCCGCCCACCGCACCATGCCCCTGCTCTCGTTGGACTCGCCCCCTCCCCCATCCCCACCCCTCAGGGAGATCATCGTCGGGTTGGGAGGACGGGGCTGGGGGGGCATCAGGATTTCCTTGCCCGTAGGCGGCCGAAGGTATCGTTCCTTGCATCTGGATGCGACTGCTCCTACCCTTTCATCCTACCAGCCCCTTCCTCCCAACATCCCAACACGATAGCTGTTCTGTTCTCCTCGGCGCGATGAATGACCGTCCGGCGTCTCACGCTGAGCAATGCCAGCCCGGAGCCCACGCTCGTTCCCGGCAGGGGGCGCATTGGCAGTCTTGCGGCCGCCGTTGTGGGCCTCTTCTGGTTGATCGTTACATCACCAGAGACAAAAGTATCACTACCACCAGCTAGGGGGGTGGCTGTCCCACCCTCTCGAGCTGGTGGCACCTCGTTCCGGGCATGCCTCCAGAGAGTGCCCAGAAGGAGGTGCCACGAGTTCGAGTGGAGGGAGCGGCCACCCCCCTAGCTGGTGGTAGTGTTATTTCTCGCCTGACATGCACGGTGGCTGTCGGAACAACAGACAGCATGCTTCTCCTCGTCCCCCCCTGCCAGCAGCGGCCAGTCGGCCTGGCCGCTGGGCATCCAGCCCGTCCCGAGGAGGCGGCGCTCGACCCGGCGCTCGACGCCGGCTCCGCCGACGGAGCGCGGCGCGCCTGGGCCCCGCTCGACGAGGCGACCGCCCGCGGCCGGCGGCGGGCGCGACGGCACTGTTGCTTCCCGCCCTCCTCCGCGCCCCCACTCGGGGGCGAGGGGGCGGCCGCAGAAGGCGGAGGCAGGCCTCCTCCTCCTCCTCCTCCCCCTCCTCCTCTTCCTCCTCCTCCTCCTCCTCCTCCTCCTCCTCCTCCTCCTCCTCCCCTCTTCCTCGTCCTCCTCGTCCTCCTCCTCCTTCTCCTCCTCCTCCTCCTCCTCCTCCTCCTCCTCCTCCTCCCCCTCCTTTTCCCCCACCTCCTCCTCCGCCGCCTCCTCCGATCCTCTCCTCCTCCTCCTCCTCCTCCTCTTCTTCCTCCTCCTCCTCTTCCTCCTTTTCTTCCTCATCTTTCTCCTCCTCCTCCTCCTCCTCCTCCTCCCCCTCCTCCTCATCCTCCCCCGCTCCAAAGTGAGGACGGGAGGAGGCGGCGCCGAGGAACATGCAGTCGCGGCGGGCGCTTCTGCATGCAGAGGGCCTCACGGACCGATCTGGCCTGAGGAGATCCCACAGAAAGGTGGCGTCAATAGCTATCGAGGTAGTTTGTGTCACGACGGTGGATGTTGGGGCAGTCGTTGTCGTCCTTCTCTTCTTCACTGTACTCCTTTCTCACTGTCTTTCTTTCTCCCCCTGGAGCCTTAGTCGCAATCGCACAGCCGCGCACGAAATACTCGTGGCTGGTCCAGAGCCTGGGCGGCTTCGTCCACGGCGGTGGTCTCTGCGAAGACGGATGACAAGTCAAGCCCTAGCTTAGATTCTGGGTGCCGGGCCCGAACATCGCCTTATTTTGGCTCTTTAGTGACGCAGGATCTGTGTCCGCACCCCGACAATGCAGCTCCAATGGAGGCCCGGTCAGCCTTCCCCCTCACCCTCCATCTTTTCCCCTAATGGTTATTATTTGCGCCGCCAGACGCGTCGGCAGGGCAGGCTGGGCGAATCACCTGAGGTTTCCTCCTCACGACGTCTTACTCTTGAGCTTGGCATCTCCAAAAGCTACAGATGGAGGGCAGGCCGTTTTCACCGTGCGTTTCTCGTTTGAGCGCTGCGCATGCTTGTCTTAAACATTTCAAATCCTACATGGGCGGAGGGGGGGAGTCGGTTTTGCGTCGCGCTTATGCGTCTCAAGCGCTTTGGTATCAACTACACGAGTGGAGGGCGGGCCCTCAATATGTACATGTGCCTATATTCACAGATCGCCTGAGGTTTCTTCAGACATTGAGCCCTTAAGGTTACATTTATGCATTCGTCACACGGGCAAGTTTCTGCTATGTTTGCATAGTGGGGTTCGACATAGTTTTTGTCAGAGCGCGCTGCTGGGCCACACGGGCGAGTTACAGTCCCGTTTTCAGCATGACTTTCAAATCGGATCACCAGCGAGCACTACCAAGAGTTCCACTACAAGGGCTTGCGCCATCCCGTCGGCCCCCGACAGGTGAACGCGGCTCTTGTATCTTGGATTGGACGGTTTTTGCCCGAGTGCGGTGGCAAGAGTCCGAGGGAGAGCGATGCTGTGCCCAGGGAGATCCTGGAGGCGGGTGCGGGGGGCACAGCGCCCCCTGCGTCTACCGGGTTGTAAGATGGCACGCACAAGGTGTAGCATAACGAACATTCTAATGGCATCGATGCTGATTGCTTTCCATCGCAAGGACAATTTGTTATGCTCCCTGTTAGTGGGGAGATGTTCGTGAGCACGCCTCTGGTAATGATCTCGCAGCACGGATCCATGCAGCAAGGAGACCTCAGCAAGGCGGGCGCCTGTAATAAGGATTCCCGCAGAATGTTTCTGTAGTGCACAGTCATTATTGTAGTAATGGACGCCTTGTCAATGATGCCTGTATTACGGGTCCCTTTGTCAGGATGTTTTTAGTAAGGTATCTTCAGTAAGGTATCCGTTTTCAGTCTTCTGTCTTGTTTCTGAGGAGATTATCCGGAGGGGGGCTACAAAGTCAGAGTGAGGGGGCTACAGAGTCATTCAGGGCGCGTGGCTGAATAGAGAATTTGTGGTGAAGGTTCTGCTCGTTGCGCTGTTGTTGTTTGTTGTCGTCGTCCCACCCCGCGACCCACCTGCGACCCAACCCGCGACCCACCCCGCGACCCACCTCGCGACCCCATCCGCGACCCACCCCGCGACCCACCCGCGACCCACCCTGCGACCCACCCGCGATCCACCCTGCGACCCACCCGCGATCCACCCGCGACCCATCCCGCGACCCACCCCGCGACCCACCCCGCGATCCACCCCGCGACCCCACCCGCGACCCACCCGCGACCCATCTGCGACTCACCCGCGACCCACCCCGCGACCCACCCGCGACCCACCCCGCGAACTACCCGCAAAGGAGGAGAAACCACCCATACCCGACAATTGACGTTTACTAAACGGCCCTTTTGCGTTTACTAAACAACCCTGCCCTGTTCGATTCATTCTTTGTGTGCGTTTACTACACGGCTTTGCTTGTCGGGGTGATTATTGTGGAATGGATTTTCTACCCTCTACACCCTCGACCCACCCGCGACCCAACAGCGACCCACCCGCGACCCATTTGCGACACACCCGCGACCCACCCTCGACCTACCCACGTTGGTTTAGCGAAGCAATCGGCGTGGTGTCCATCGCTTACCGCGCAGTCAGCAGTTTGTTAGCGAAGTGCTGCCGCAGTGCTGCGAATCGCGAGGCCGAGAGTTACTCATGCGTTAGGGTTGTTCGATCGCCCGCACAACAACATATATGAGCATATACATGTAGACAGAGGGAGATGTCTCTTACACCCCAAGTTCGGCAAACAAATGGGACGCAGTTAGGGGTGTTGGGAGGTATGTGTGGAGAGTTTCCCCTGGTTGAGCAATTGTTTGGATTATCGGGGGGTTCCTGGTAAGTTGTGCTAGATGTGGCCCTGCTTAAACGGTGCAATGAGATGGGGATGGTGTGGATGCGAATGCGGTCGATTGTGGGATGAAAAGGGGGAGAAAATGATCATTACCACCATAGCTGGTGTCATGGAGGTGGCTGGCGGTGTGAATGGCCCTCGGATAACCAGCCCTGGTACCCCCACTCACTCACACACATGCACTCACTCGTGCCATGCGCCCAGGGCGCGCGGGGGAAAGGTGGCAGGGCCTGTGTGATCCCACCGCTCTGCGGAAAAGGCGGCGCGCCCGCAGGCACGCGCCTCATTTCCACCGTGCGTGGCAGGAGGAGCGGGTGCAGGGAGGGGGGCGACAACGAGGCAGCTGCAAGCTTTCGCCGGGCCGCGGGGCCGCGCACCCTTTGCAGCGCGGCCCCCGCGGATCGGAGGGAGGAGAGGCGACGCCAACACCGCCAGGGGGCCCACCTCCGGCGAGGAGGTCCACGATGCCTCCCCGAGCAGGAGGCGGGGGATGTCTCGAGCGAGAGGGGGGGGCCACATCACCAGGGAGACCCCCCGTGCCTCCGCGCATCTCCTCGCCCTGTTGGTGTTGGTGTCGCCTTTCCTTGTTCCTAGTTGGAGGTGAGGCGTGGGCAGATCGTGCTCAGTAGGCATTTCGGCCCATTCATGCCTCGGCCGCCCTGTAGCCCAGGCGCAGGCGTCCGTAGCTGGTCGCAGGCCTCCGCGCTGAAGTGCAGGCCGCCTCCGTGAGGCCGAACTGCTTGGCCCACCTCTTGTCCTCAACCGCAGAATATGGCGTTTCAAGAGCTGCGTTGTGTGCAAATCTTGCTCTGCTCGCGCCAACACTTCCCTGCCACAGGTTCTGGAAACAGACGCAGATGCGACATGCAAGCTGCTGCGGGGACACCTGGCTTAAGTAGTACCGCGCCTTGCCCGTAACCAACGACTGGACAACTTGAAGCTTGTTTTTGTGTGTTTCCATGTGAGGCCGCGTCTGCAAGAATCGCCAAGCGCTGCCCTCAGTGGTTCATTCAATTCTCCACACAGCCGGGCTGAACTCGAATGTCATGCTCCAGGATACAGCATTGAATATTTTGTTGGGATTGGCTCCCCGTACGGCGTGGTAAGGTTCATGTTGTAGTGTACAGACATGAACTGGAATTTACCTTGATAGAAAGCCATGCCGACCCGTGCGCCCGCATCTGTCATTCCTCCCAAGGGCGATTGATTATGAAGCTGATCCCGCCCAACGAGCAGCATGTCGTCAGCGTGCAACAATACAGCCAACGCTTCTGCTCGCAACGCCGCCTCGTAATCTGGCATCTGCTCCGCACTCGGCGTCGCGTATGACCCCGGTCGTTACCATAATGAGCAAGAACGGAGAATGCGGACAACCTTGAGATGTTCCAGATATGTGCCTTCTTTATGTAGCCGTGTGTTTGCCGTATGCCGCTTTGATTTCCCTGCCGCTATTTACGTTGCCAATGACTGTGAGGATGCAGCGTGGCACTCCAGATTTGCGTAGCGTTTCAAGCGCAGCATTGACGTTGAGCCTCCATGTGCTTTCTTCCAAGCAAGTGCAAGAAATTCGATGTCTCCTTTTTTGTCCCCGAAGGCCAAGTCGATGTACTTGCGAACGGCGTAGTGAATGGGGTCTGAAGTCCCGTACTATCCTCTACGAAATCTTGATTGCGTTGGTGACAATCGATCCTTTGCTCCACCGTCTCGCAATCACTTCAAAATAAGTGCGACCATTCATCTATAAGCAGCACTTAACAAGCTGACTGGCTGGTAATTGTCGCAATTGTCGAGGGCTCCCTTGCTCTGGTAAGCTGTGAGTCTGGTTTAGTGCTTCCAGTCTTCGGGCACCGTCTATGTCTTCTAACACTTGTTGCCGAGATCCGTGATCCAATCGAGGCCACCAGAATTTGTAGAACCGGCCTTCCAGTATTCCACTGGCATGCCGTCAACTCCACGTGCCTTGCCGCGCTTCAGTGTCCTTAGGATGTTCTTCAGTTCTTCTCTGGTGAACTTTGATTCTAATGTTCGCAACGTGTCTCCAATAGGGGCGTAGTCGTCCACCAGCTTTGCTGCACGTCTTCTCCACGGTACTTGTTCCAAGGAGTCGGCCATGGTATCGGCTCAGTGCGTGTTGTCGGCCAATTCCCCACTCATGTGTTTAAGCCGTCCTCGGTTGAGCGCTCCCCCCCTCCTCCCCTCGCGCGGCCGCCAAAGTAGAAAATGTAGCCAGTGTTTACCATACATCCTACTTTGACGCTTTCCATTTGGATGCTTTTTTTTTGCTCCGCGTTTTGTCCTCTGAGCTGCTCGATCAATAATTTCGTCGCATTCCTGGTGATTTTGCAAATCATCCCAAGCTTTCCTTCAAATGTCCTCCCACACCTTTTTCCATCGCCATGGTTTGCACATGTGCAATGAAGCCAGTCCCTCAACGTTCTAATGTGTATGCTTTTTTTTTTCTGAGATCCTGATCGTCTAGAGTATATGCAAGTCTTATTCAAGTAGTTACTGAAGCATGTGACAGTAATTTCAGGCAGCACGGTCGGCTGGTTCTCTTTGTTGAGCAGCCCAGATAAGGTTACTCTCACGTTTGAGGCCACCGCTGCCTAGAAGAGCCACCGCCGTATCTCATGAGTCAGACCTTGGGGTATCAGTTTCCAGAAATGGCAATTGTTGCTCAACCTTCTCGATGCGCTTGGTCATTGCGTTCTCCACGTTAACCGCCCTTATGTGTGCTTCCTCGAGCTCGTCGCCGCTTTCGTCGACGTTCGTTTGCAATGGCGGAGTGACCTCTTCAAGATCTCCGCGGGATACCCTGTAGACTTCGTTTGCGGCTATATCTTGCTTAATACAGGCGAGCTCGTCAGTGATGATATTCCAGGTGTCGTCGATGGTCGCAGCAGCGCTTCCCGAAGAAGATCCTGAGGCCTTCGTGTGGTCAATACCGCTACCCTGGGCGCCGGCCGGTTGTTACTGAAATCATTGTTGTAGTGCACTGGCGAGCTCGGAGTCGCCGAGCCCGCCCATCTCCTGCAAGTGGACTGTGGATCCGGTGCTGCTTGAACAAGTGCAGAAGTGGTGTGCCTGGCGCGCGTTTGTCGAGAGCAGCCTCCGTAGACGAAGACCTCAGGGTGGTATCCAGGTGGCATGCTGGGATGTTTGGATTGACGGGGGAAGTCTTGAGCCACGACTTAGCTCTAGAGACACTACGGTCACTTGAGCCTTGGTGCTGAATTCCCTTATTGGCAATGCCAGGCGGGAGCAACGAGTGAGCCCGCGAAGCTTCCTCTTTCCGAGCTGTCTGTGCAAGGACGGGTGTTGGTGTACGCGCTCCCTTCCCCCCCCTCCCCCAGCGGGAGGACGACGAGGAGAGGGCGGGAGGAGAGGGCGGAGGAGGAGAGAGTCAGGTCTGAGGGAAGGAGGCAGGAAGGAGGAGAAGGAGGAGGAGGAGCGGTGCGGATTGTTTTGCATTGTTCGTTCTTGAGCTCTCATTGGTGATCCCTCCCTCAGGTGCACCTCGTGTTTTTCAATCGAAGTGCCCCTCCCAGGACTCGCAACTGTTTTTTTTCCAGGGGAAGTCTTGGGCCTCAGATTGTGTTGTTGGCCCGGGTATGCCACAACAGCGGTTGCCGCCCGATAATTCCTCACAGTTTGTTCAGCATCGAGCTCTCGCGAGGGACTTCCCCACGGTTTGCCCAGGAGTCGGGCCCTCGCGTGGGACATCCTTGCAATGAGTTCAGACGCCGCGCCTTCGACACTCAGGAGTCACGTTCGTGCTCTGGACCTCCTCGCGACTTACTTGGGAATCGAGCCATCGCCCGGAACTTCCTCGCGCTTCAACAGGCACCGACGCCCCGCCCGACCCGACCCGCCCGCCTGGTTCTGCCTGCCTGCCTGCCCGGGACCCCCCTGCTGATCAGTTCTCTCGTGCTCCCTGCTTCTCCCTCCCCGTTGTCCTTTTCCTCCTCCCCTGATGGGCCTGCTCTCCACCACCACCACCACCATAAGTTGGAGGGGGGAAGGAGGAGGAGGACGAGGAGGAGGAGGACGAGGAGGAGAAGGAGGAGGACCCCCTCCCCCTCCAACCTATGGTGGTGGTGGTGGAAAACAGGCCCATCATCCCTCCCTCCCTCCCTCCCTTCCCCTGGTTCAGGGGCTGCGCCAACTGCACGTGGCAGGCAGGGAAGGCATGCCCCGAAGGGGGGCACAACTGAAGACGAAGAGGGCCGGTATCGAGGGCTCGGGAGATACATGTTGAGTGGCAAGCGAGCGTGCAAGAGCTAGCAATATTTAACTGATTGTTGTTGATGTCGTCGTCCTCCTCGACCCACACGCGACCACCCCGCGACCCACCCCACGATACACCCGCGACCACCCCGCGATCCACCCGCGACCCACCCCGCGCCCCGCCCCACACTCTTATCCGCAATTACCGGGTGCTATGTAATAGTATCAATATGTGTCCTGTTCCCCTTCATAAGCCCTTCAACAATATTGCCTATCCATCCGTCCCCGTCCTTCTCCTTCTCCTTGTCCCCGGTATCACCTTTCTCGCCCTCTTTTTTCTCCTGCCCCTCTCCATCCCCTTCCTCATCATGTTCGTCGTCGCCGTCATCCGAGTGAGGAGACCGAAGGGTAATTCCTTGTCCCTGGGCGCGTGGCTGAAGTAGTGTTCGCGGTGCGGATTGTTGTTGCGCTGTTGCGTTGAGTTCTGGTTTCCAGACAGTTTCTACTGTTGACCCTCCCCCT
Source organism: Prorocentrum cordatum (assembly GCA_963575745.1). NCBI lineage: Eukaryota > Dinophyceae > Prorocentrales > Prorocentraceae > Prorocentrum > Prorocentrum cordatum. Next base: position 30,685 of record CAUYUJ010016276.1, read on the forward strand.
CTTCGGTGCACCTTGTGTTTTATGTTGAAGTGCCCTTCCCGGGGCTCGCACCTGCTTTTCTTACCAGGGGAAGTCTTGAGCCTCAGATTGCGCACCAAGCCCTCGGTTTACAGCAACACCTGCTCCCGCCCGACATTTCCTCACAATCTATTCCAAAGCGCGCTCTCGCGCGGGAGTTCCTTCAAACATTATCCAGGCATCGGTCTCTCGCGTGGGGCACCCTCTCACTCAGACGCCGCGCTCTTGACACTCAGGAATCACGCTCTCGCTCTGGATTTTCCCGTGATGTACTTGGGAACCATGCTGTCGCTCGAGACGCCCCCGCGACCCATGCAGGACTGGTGCTTCCACGACCCGCCCGCTCGACCCGGCCGCCTGGGCTAGCCCTGCCGACTTGCCCATCAGGGTCTGCCGCCCGACCCGCCCGTCTGGTTCTGCCGTTCGTGTTCCTGCTCCGAGCACCGCCCCTGATAAGTTCTCTCGTGCTGCATCCCTCGCCTTCCCCGTTGCCCATGACTTTCTCCCACGCCTTCCCCTGGTTCAGGGGCTGCGCCAACTACATGTGGCAGGCAAGGGAGATATACCCCCAAGAGGGGTACGATTGAAGACGAAGACGGCGGGCATCGAGGGTTCGGGGCAACGCGCGACCAGATACGAGCGAACAGTCTTAACATTATTGTTGTTGTCGTCGTCGCCCTCCTCCTTCCCGCGACCCACCCGCGACCCACCCGCGACTCACCCCGCGCCCGCCCCCCTACTCGTGTTTGTAAGTCCTGGTTGGTGGCCATTCTCGTCCTCCGCCCCATCCTCCTCCGCTTGTGGACCGTCGCCATGTCGGATCAAGAGCATGATCTTGCTTACTAAATTGGCCGTTTGGAATTCAGCAATGCCAGCGCAAGGCATTGCCGTGTTTGTAGTTCAAGCTGTCCGTGGATGCAAGACGTTCAGCTTGTGTCTCGGCAAGGTGTTTCACTGCAAACGGCAATTAAGAGTTGTGGAAGGACAAAGCAATGGAGCGAAGCGCTGAAATTGTTTCGCGAAGCGTCACAAGCACGTTTGAGTATCTTCCCAGGCCACTACACAGCGATTGTCAGCGCATGCGGGAAGGGCAGGCAGTGGCAGCAAGCTTTATCGCTTCTCAGCGAAATGCGGTCGGCGAATGTGGAGCCCACTGTCTTAGCCTGATAATGGCCTTGCGAGCGAGAAATTCAAGAATACAGCTAGGGCGCGCTCCGGGTGCCTCTGGCACGCCGCTGCAGCCCTTGGGCAGCTTAATGCTAGCCTAAGATCAGCCCGTAGGTTCCATATGGCCCCCGTGCGCTCCGAGACGGCTCGAGGGCATCTCCACCCTCAGACGAAACCACGACCCGCCAAGATGGGTCCCAGACTCCGACTGCCCCCGGGCATGCCCCCAGCTCCACACGAGGTTTCTACTAGGCCCCAGTCCCAGCAAGGGTCCAAAGAGACCTTGAGAAGCGAAAACCGGTGAAGGACCTCACGTATCACTTTGGCATTGCTGCTAAAAGCGGCCCAAAGCGGGCCCATGACGACTGCCAAACCAAACCAAGGCCGGTCGATCCCGCTCCCAGATTGGCCCCAGGCAGAACCTGTAGAGCGCAACGAATAGCGCAACATGTGAAATGTGGACAGACCTGGGAAGTCGCGATGTGGTACCACTCAGGGTACCTGATGTAATTATGCCGTTTCCTTTGTGTCGCAATTCGTCGAGCGACTCATAGACTGTAGACAGACGCGGGGAATTGCGATTTGGAAGGCCGCGACGTGTCTGGCGCTATCTATGGCGCGACCTATGTCATGCAAGTATACCAGGAGACCAGTATTTTGTAGCATACCAGTTCAGCGTATGACATATACACAGATTCGTGGAATCGCGAGTTGGTTCCTTGCGGTGTTTTTGGCGCAGCCACTGGCGTCATGTTATTAGGAGACACCCCCACTCGAGCATCGGACGAGTTGGTGTGTTGCGGGGTTTGGCGCAAGCTATGGCGCAATGGCCCTAAACAGAACATGTCGCACGTTTGTTCACCATCTCAGAGAATCTCAGAGCGGCACCCTTGCGGGGAACACAAACGATTTGGTTGCCCGTGGGGGATCTGACGCAACTTCTAACGCAGCCGAATTCAGACCCATTGGATCGGATCACCACACGGTTTTGTTGCCCATGGGGTGTCCGACGATGTGGCTGCCTGCGGGGCAGCGCAACATGTGGCGCAACCGATTTCAAATGTTGTTTAAGATTTGGGGGTACGAAATTCCCTGAACGTGTCTGGATCGGTCAGCCCTCATCAGCTACGGTGCTGGGGTCAGCGCGTGCGACAGAGGCAATCAGTGGCAGCGGGCGCTGGTGCTGCTGAGCGAGATGCGGGAGGCGGGCTTGGAAGCCGACGGCATCACCTGCAGCGCTGGGATCAGCGCGTGCGCGAACGGCGAGCAGTGGCAGCCGGCGCTGGTGCTGCTGAGCGCTATGCAGGACGCGAAGATGGAGCCCGATACCATAAACGCTGCCATGGCGGGAGCAGCGCCTACAAGGTGCATGGTGGTTGCAGGGCACGGGGGCGAGGGGGGGGGGGGGGGCACGAGGCGCGGCCGCGCAGGCGCGCTGGCGCGCAGACGCGCCCGCCCCCGGGCGCGCGTGTGTGCCGGCCCACCTCAGCAGTGTTCGGATCATGCCCTTGGGTTCCGAGGAACCGTATCGAGACAATGAGAGCAACATTTGCAAACATGGCACATGGTTTGGCCAAAATTTGTGAGCCACAACCCTGAACAAGTCCCCTCAGGCACTTGGGACCTGAAGCTGGCTCCCAGAATCCTCCCATCATCGGCCCAAAAGAGACCTAGAACGCCACCAGCTACCTCCAAGAGGCTCCAACAGGGCCCAACGACGCCCCAAGACGGCCCAGGATGACCGAACAGGTCCCAGACACATGCCAAAACCACGTACACCCCAGCAGCAAAAGAGCCAGCAAGAGCAGCCAGCAGCTGCAAGCAGCAAGCAGCAAAGCAGAGTCACCAAGCAGCAGTATCAGTAGGGATACCAACAGCAGGCAACAACAGCAAGCATCACCACGTGCTCAACTGCTACGGCCAGTTTCAAGGCTGTCCAAGTGGCCCAGTAGCACGCTGCACCATTACAGTGGCCCCAGGACACCCTGACCCAGTCACGCACTGTTCAAAACAAATGCCACAAGGAGTCCCGACAGGCTCGAAGTGCTATCACTTGTCTGAGCCATGATGAATCATCAAGTTGCCTGCGGATTTTCCTACGTTCGCGCGCGAGTCTGCTACAGTTCTGTCATCAGCGCGTGCGACATGGGCGAGCAGTGGCAGCGGGCCTTGGCGCTTTTGAACGAGATGCGGGAATCGAAGGTAAATCAGGACGCTTTCAGCTACAACTCCGGAATCAGCGCATGCGGGAAAGGCGAGCAGTGGCAGCGGGCCATGTCGCTGCTGAGCGAGATGCGGGAGGCCAGGATAAAGCCCGTTGTCTGCAGCTACATTGCTGGGACCGTCGCCTGCGAGAAGGCGGAACAATGGGAGGGTGCTCTGTCGCTGCTCAGCGAGATGCTGGATTGTAAGGTGGAGCCCGACATCATCTGCTACAGCGCTGGGATCAGCGCATGCGGGAAAAACGGGCAGTGGGAGCCGGCGATGTGGTTGTTGAGCGAGATGCGGGAGGCGAAGGTTGGGCCCAATGTAATATGTACTGCAAGTCTCGGCGTCGCCGAAACGGCCCCGGAACCCCTCCAGATTTCGGCACACCCCTCACACGGATCGTGCCCCACAGGTAGTTCCACCTACGGCACCAGTGGGTGAGCTCGTATGTCCCCCCCCCTTCTGCACATGCTTCACGTGGATCTTGCCTCATAGGGAGCTCCACCTGCGGCCCCAGTGGGGTTCTTGCATGCGCTCCCCCGACAATTTTGTGACATCCCTAACGCGGATCGTACGCCTACGAAGCTCTATGGTCCCAGCGGGGGAGCCCGAATGTGTCCACACGCATTCAGGCATGTACACGTCACGCGGATCGTGCTCCCTGGGACAGCTCCGCATGCCGCCCAGGCCGGGGGAGGGGGGAGGGTCGCATGGCGCCCCTCCCCCGCCATCTGGGCACGCCCGGCGGGCGCATGCTTCCGCATGATGTCGAGCTCCACCTTCCGCGGCGGTGGGGGGAGCTCGCAGGTGCCGCCCCCGCTCCCTGCAGGACGTGTCTCGCCCACGTCGTGCTCCGCGGCAGCCTCCCCCCCTGCGGCCCACGGTCTCGGGGGGAGGGCCTCGCGCGCGCCCCCGCCCGCCCCTCGCGGCCACGCCCCTCGCGCGGCGGGGGGCCAGAGGCGTGCGCCGCCGACGGCCCCGTTGCGGGAGCTCGCCTGTGCACCAGCTGGCCGCCCCTCGCGCCTCCCTGCACCAGCTGGACCCCACAAGCAACAAGAACACATGTCCTTCTGTCATATGTTCGAATGATTTTAAAATACCCGCTCTCTCGGGCTTCAGAACGCGCGTGACGACCCGAGAGGCTTTCTGAGATGACCCACAGATGGCCCAAGAGGCCCCCCAAGTGGGGGTCTAATCGGCCTAGCCCAAGGGGCCTCCAAGGCCACGACGGCCCAAGAGAGCCCCAAGGCGGCTCAGGGTGCCTCCATGACCACGACGGTCCAAGAGGCCCCGGGAGAGCCCGAAGACGGCCGAGCACGACCGCGAGACCGAACGCCATAAGGCCCGAGAAGCCCCAACCAAGGCTCCACGCTGGCCCCAAGAGGGCCCCATGAACGACACAAGAAGAGCACGTGACTCGGCCACGCGCGTCGAGGCCGCTGGGAGATTCGCATGCTGGCCGTTCCCCGCGCCTCCCCCCTCGCTTCCTCGCTCCGTGCTCCTCGCTCCGTGCTCCTCGCTCCTCGCTCCTCGCTCCCTGCCCGCTTCTCTCCTCGATCCTCCCTGCTGGCCCCCCCCGCGCCTTCCCTCTTGGCCACCGCGTGCGCGCCGCGCCTCGGCCGTCCCTCGGCCCGCCCCTGCCTACGCTGCTGGCGCACTGCTCCGCGCTCTCCTCGCCCGCCTCTCCTTGCTCGCTACTCCTCCCCCCCGCTCCTCTGCCCTCCTCGCTCCCCCTCTCCGGGCTCCCCGCTCTTCCCCCCCCCCGGGACCGCTCGCGCACCTGGGGGGCCACAGGCGAACCCTACCCCCCTACCCCACACGGTGTCTGAGGGGGAGGGTGGGGTTCACTTCGCTCGGGAGCTCCCGAGCTGAGAGAACCCCACCCTCCCCCTGAGAAATCGGAGGGGGGGTAGAGGCAGGGTTCGCATGTGGCCCCCCAGCACCTCCCCTCCTCGCCTCCTCCCCCCTCGGTTCCAGCGTCTATCTCTCTCTTTGGCAGCCGGTCCTTCCCGGTCGCTCCTCTCCCGAGCAGCCGGCTGCCTCGGCAAGCGGAGGTGGCGAGACGCAGCGGCCCGCAGCGTCGAGCAGCATCAGCGACCAGCACAGGGCTAATTCCGACTCCTCCGATTCGATTCGCTTCGATTCCGATGGCTTCCGATTTTGATTCGATTCGACGTGGGAGTCCTATGTGGGCCCCGATTCCTCGTTGGAGGCACACTGGCCTGCCGGTGTCCGCCGATCCAACTCCTCCGGACTCGGCGGCCAACTTCCGCCGATCCGATCCATTGCGATCGCCGATCCGACTTATCTTACCAGCCTCGAACTTATCCCTATCCCTAAGATTGACACGCCAAAAAGCGATGACAATCTTAGGGATGCGCCCTCAAAAAATAAGGGAATCCCTAAGATTGGCATCGTGATGAGGAGATGCCCAACATGGGGATAGCGTAATATGGGCCCTCCTGGAAGCAGCGGCCCGCAGCGCCGAGCAGCCTCGGCGGCCAGCAGCACGCGGCACGGAGCGGGCGGCGCTGCCGCGGCAGCACAAAGAGGGCAGCGGCAGCACAAGATGGCAGCAGCAAGCAGCAAGCATACCCGTCGGCCGTTGAATGTAGGTGAAGTCGGGCCTGTCCCTCTACAGGAGGAAGATGCAAACATAGTCAAACAACAGTCTGGGGACGATTTTTGATTATTATCACTGAATGTGTCTGATAATTCCCTGCGTATTTGTGTGCCCGTCCAAGATCCGCTTGTAGGGGGACACGCCCGACCTAAGAGCAGGTATTTCTAAGAGGATCTCGTGGCTTCACTTTTTCCGTCCCCCTTGGGTGTCGGACGGAAGCCAATCTACTTTCAGCGCCTTGTTGCTTCATGTTTCTACCTACTTCTTCCGACTGGTGGGTACTTGACCCCACCCAGGAGCCTGCAGCCACACGCTGCAACCGCACGCTGCAGCTGGAAGCATCACCGACAGCACGCAACAGCGGAAGTGATCAGCAGGACTCAGCAGCAGGCGTGGATTGCGAAGTTTGTTCCCCACGATTTCAGTTCAGTTTGTCGGGGGCAACGTGGCCATCCCATTCCAATTCAGTTATTGAACGTAGTCCACGGGTAAGCTGTAGTTTCTTCTATAATCCAGCAGCGTCAGCTACAACGCTGGGATCAGCGCGTGCGAAAACGGCGATCAGTGGCAGCTGGCTCTGTCGCTGATGAGCGAGATGTGGGAGGATAGATTGGAGCCCAATGTGATATTTACAAGAACTGCCGAGCTCAACGCGCGCGAGCGCACCCAGTCGCTCCAGCATCCCTAGACGGCGTCCAATGGAGTAAGATTGTTTCGACGCAGCGTCAGATGGCTCAACGACGGCTCAATGATCCCTCCCCCGATTGCCCGAAGACCCGCCAAGATGATTCTCAGCCTGCTGTCAGCCCCAACATTGGCCCAACATGTATTTGACATCTCCCACAGGCTTTCAATTGGCCCCCAAGAGGTTTCCAACATGTCACCTGAATGAACACGACATACGGAATGAGTTTTATGAAACCCCCCTTTGGATGATAGGGAGCATGTTCTTCGTGAGGAGGGCGGGGATTGGGACACTCAGTGTTTCACGATGGATGCGCGTCGGACTGGAACACGATTGACTTCACTGCGCACCTAGTCATCGATTCTACGCGTAAGTATACGTACTCGGTTACGCGTCTCTCGACCTACGCCGCCTCAACGGCAAGCGCTCCAGCAGGCAATTCGCCTCATGCTTGCACACGGTCAAGCCTCCGTGATCTGTATACCAGTGCCGGTCTAGTCTTCAGTGCCAGCCCCAGTCAGCTACAGCGCTGGAATCAGCGCGTGCGAGAAAGGCAACCAGTGGCAGCGGGCCTTGTCGCTGCTCCGCGAGATACGCGAGGCGAGGCTGGAGCCGAACGCGATCAGCTACAGCGTGGGGATCAGCGCGTGCGAGAAGTGCCGTCAGTGGCAGCAGGCTCTGTCACTGCTCCGAGAGATGTGGGGGGCCAACTTGGGGCCCGACCCCATCAGCTGTAACGCTGGGATCAGCGCGTGCGACAGAGGCGGTCAATGGCAGCAGGCTTGTCTGCTCATCGGCGAGATGCGGCAGGCGAGGATGGCGCCAGACGTCATCAGCTATAGCGCTGGGATCAGCGCGTGCGCAAGGGGTGGACAGTGGCAGCAGGCTCTGTCACTGCTCAGTGAGATGCGGCAGGCGAAGGTGGAGCCAAACGTCACAAACACTCGTCTCTACAATGCTGCGACCTGTGCGTGCTGGAAATGCCACTTATTGAAGGGCTTTCCCGCCTGTTGGACGGCAGCATAGGCGCTTCCCCCTCTCTACCCGCAGTACCTCTCGCTCTCGCCTTCAGTACCTCTCGCTCTCGCCTTCTCCTCCTCCTCCTCCTCCTCCTCCTCCTCCTCCTCCTCCTCCTCCTCCTCCTCCTCCTCCTCCCTCCTCCTCCTCCTCCTCCTCCTCCTCCTCCTCCTCCTCTCTCCTTCCTCCTTCTCCTCCTCTCTCCTTCCTCCTCCTCGTCCATTTCTTTTCCGTATGAATAACTTCTCCCTGTCGCACCCCGAGGCCAGTTTTTAGGGCGGGCCGGGCGTTTCGCCTGAGACGTCCTCACCGCTTATGACCCTGAAGCTTCAAAATTGACAACAGTTTCACGTATTGCGGGCGGGCCGTTTTCAAAATGTGGCTCTCGCTCCAGCGCCGCGAACATTCGTTTTGAACAAGTCCCAGAGTTTCACGGACTGAGGGCGGGTCGTTTTCTCAACATGTGGCTCTCGCCTCAGCGCCGCGCACATTCGTTTTAAACATTGAGCGAGTTTCACGTGGTGAGGGCGGGTCGTTTTCTGTGGCTCTCGCCTCAGCGCCGCGCACATTCGTTTTAACAATTTGGAGGAGCCTCACGGTTTGTGGGCGGGTCCTGTTCAACATGTTGTTCTCGCCTTAGCGCCGCGTAAACTCGTTCTAATCATTTGGAAGAGTTCCACGAATTCCCATGATCAACAAACCAGAAATGTTACGCTGATTCGCGGTGCTGAAGTCCCAGGAATGATGTTCTGGCACGGTTCAAGATCGTCACGACGCACCAGTCTGGTTGATCCGTGGCGTTGGGATCCCGAGAACAATGCGTTGACATGCTCTAGGGTCTTTAGCCAGTTGTCTTCCAACGAGGCAGCTTCCCCTTTGGAAATGAAGCGTTGTAGGGGCCTATGAAGAGGGAGCTTGGAGGGAGGGATTATTCAAACATCGTTGATGACTCTTGGGCTTCCACTGGCCCTCCTCCTCCTCCTCCTCCTCGTCCTCCTCGTCGTCCTCCTCCTCCTCCTCCTCCTCCTCCTCCTCCTCTGACGCCTCTGACGCCTCTCCAGCCGAAGTTTCACGTGTGGGTGCTGTTCTGCGGATCTCTTCCGTGCAGGCGCATCGGCGCCCGCTCCGCCGCGCCCTCGCGGCGCCGCGCGCGCGGAGCCGAACCCGAGCCCGAGTCCGAAGGGCTTGCCGAGCCCCAGGGCGGGCCCCCGACCGCCCACGGGCACCCGGAAGGCCCCGCGGCTCGGCTCCCCCGGGCCTGGGCGACGGCCCACGACGCACCCACGAAGCGCCGGCTCGCGCCCGACCGGCCCCGCGGGAGGCCCCACGCGGCGTCGTTGACGGGCAGATGTCCCACCACCACTGCCGTAGGTCAGAGAGGGAGGAGGGGGAGGAGGAGGAGGAGGAGGAGGAGGAGGGGGAGGAGGAGGAGGAGGAGGAGGAGGAGGAGGAGGAGGAGGAGGAGGAGGAGGAGGGGAGGAGGGAGGAGGAGGAGGAGGAGGAGGAGGGAGAGGAGGAGGAGGAGGAGGAGGAGGAGGAGGAGGAGGAGGAGGAGGAGGAGGAGAGGAGGAGGAGAGGGAGGAGGGGGGAGGAGTAGGAGCAGGAGGAGGAGCAGGAGGAGGAGGAGGAGGAGGAGGAGGAGGAGGAGGAGGAGGAGGAGGAGGAGGAGGAGGAGGAGGGAGGAGGAGGAGGAGGAGGAGGAGGAGGAGGAGAGGAAGGAGGAGGAGGAGGAGGGGAGGAGGAGGAGGGAGGAGGAGGAAGGAGGAGGAGGAGGAGGAGGAGGAGGAGGAGAAGGAGGAGGAGGGGAGGAGGAGGAGGAGGAGGAGGAGGAGGAGGAGGAGGAGGAGGAGGGAGGAGGAGGAGGAGGAGGAGGAGGAGGAGGAGGGAGGAGGAGGGAGGAGGAGGAGGAGGAGGAGGAGGAGGAGGAGGAGGACCGCCATCCTCCTTTCACCCCCGTCCTACCTGCGGTAGGGGTGGTGGAACATTTGCCATCGGTCCTCCTGGCTTCGCCCAGCGCACCCCAGAGGCGAACTGCGCTGTACCTGTGGACGTCGCCACGTGTCAACATCTGTCTCTTCGGTTTTGTCCCCCAGGTGGCTCTGCGACCGTGAGTTCAAAGCTTCCGGGGTGACTAATAAGCCCGCGAGAACCTTTGGGAAAGGCTAAAAGCGTTCTCAAGATGGGCCACGTGGCCCTCAAGACGGCGCCCAGGGGGCCCCAAGACAGGCCAGGAGAGGGTTGAGTCGGGTTGGCCCAAGAGGGCCCTGATCACCGATGGGGCGTTCCGACGGCCCAGGGGGATCTCCGAGGGTCCCAGTGCGCGGCAGATCATCCCCAAAGGGGCCCGAGGCGCCACCCAACCATCCGAAGATCGCCTCAGCAGGGCCGCGAAAGACAGCAATCCGCAGCGGGCAGCACCACAAACAAAAACAGCAAGCAGCGGCACCCTGCGGCATCACGCAGCAACATCAGGCTGCGGCAGCACGCAGCAGCGAGTGGCACGCAGCAGCAAGCTGTATCAGCACGCGCCATGTCGCTGGCAGCCGCAACCACAAACAACAGGCTGCGTCGGCACGTAGAAGTAGCGATACTTCGCACCCTGCAGCAGCAGTACGCAGCGACCAGCCCGAAGCAGGCAGCAGCGGCAGCGACAGCACGCAGCAGCTGCAAGCACCTGCAGGCGGCAGGCAGCAGCAGCAGCAGCAGCAGCAGCAGCTTGCGGAAGAAATCAGCAAACACGCTCGGCAGTCAGCAGTGCCCTGCAGCCACGAGCAGCAGCAGGCGGCCGCTTCGAGCAGCAGCAGCAGCAGCAGCAGCAGCAGCAGCAGCAGCAGCAGCAGGCTCGCGCATCAGCCATCGGCAGCAGAAGCGCAGCATGGCCAGCACCAAGCCGCTGCACGTGGCTGCCCAACGCCGCATAAGCAGCAGTACGCACTAACAGCCACCAGTCCGTAGTGGCGAGGAGCAGCTACCAATATAGAGTAGCAGTAAACACCACCAATAATCAGCAGGGTGCGGGAGGCGGCAGCGAAGACGCGCAAGCAGTGCCGCAGCACACGTCAGGCGAGCATGTAGCAAGCCGTCATGCTACTCGGCGAGCAACTACGCGCGCAGGACAGCAGTCGTGCAGCCAAAACCGCAGGACGTTCTTATGCTCGCGTGCGAGTAGGCGCCCGTGGGCGGGCATCCACAGTTTAACCATAGTCAGTTATAACAAAGGGGCTGTCGCGTGCGGGAAGTGCGCACAGTGGCAGCAGGCTCTCTGGCTGCTCAGGGATATGAGTGATGCGCAGGTGACGCCAACCGTCATGAGCTACCACGCTGTGATGCTTGCATGCGAGGAATTTGGGCAGTGGCAGCTGGCCTTGATGCTTATCAGTGATATGCGGACGTCGCAGTGTGACCCAGACAGCAGATCTTACGCACATGTGACCGGTGCATGTAGGAAAGCCGGTCAGTGGCAGCAGGCTCTTTCGCAGATCAGCGAGATGCGGCAGGCGCAGGTGCAGCTTGACGCTATCAGCTATAATCTTGTCATCAGTGCGTGCGGGACGCGCATGCAGTGGCAACGAGCGCTGTCGTTGCTCGGCGAGTCTCGGGAGGCGACGTTGGGGCCCAATCTCTTCTCATGCAGTTCTGGAATCAGCGCGTGCGAGAGAGGAGGGCAGCTGCACCAGGCCCTGCGGCTGCTCGGCCGTTGCGTGAGTATCCGAAGTTGCAGCTGGACATTGTGACGTGCAGCGCTGTCTGGGGCTGGCGTTTGCGGGACAACTGTGGCATTCGGAGCACCGGCATTTTTTGGTTGGCGACTTGCAGCGGGACGCGGTGCAGCCACATGTCACGGATAGGGTGCTTTCGCTTGCGCGGGCGAGGGGTTCTTGGAGTGGTGTTTGGCGCTGTGGCGGTTACTGATTTTTCGTTCGGCAGCCAGTTGTGAGCATAACATGTTGTTAGAGTTTGGGCTTCCTCGCTTTTCTAGTTCGAGAAGGCCACGAAGGCCCACGAAGGCCCAGGCAGGCACATGGTCGACCCACGAATCCGGAAATGTCTATATTTATATGTGTGTATGTGTAAGTGTGAAGGACGAAACGTTCCCACGACACCACATACGGGTGACGGGCACTTGCAGTGCTGAATGTAACGATGATGGTGTACCGTGCGAGGGGCCTTATTCTGTTGTGCCGTGCTGAGTTGAGTCGTGTTGTATTGAATCGTATTGTGCTCGATTGCGTTTTGGGTCAAGTCGTCCTTGGCATCCAACTCTTGATTGACCTAATCTGGATCTTAAGCTCGAGCTGCCTGATCGCATAGCTCGCCCACAGCTTGATGCAATCAACATGTGCGGGGCGCTCAACCAGCTCGAGCCCAAGATCCGTTTCTTTGCCGAAGCGGGACGGAACAATAGGAGGCGAATCCGAACGGAGGCCAAACGCGCCGACGATGGACGGACCCGAAAGTGGCGAACCGAGACGCGACGGACTGAGACAGGACGACCCGAAACAATACGAGACGAGGTGATTGCCGAACCGAGCATCGATGCCAGACGAGCCGAGGCAGAAACCACATGTCGTCTCCTGCCGATGGAGCTGTACTGAAGGAGCCTGAACAACTCGTTCATTAACTAGAACGTGCTCCCCAAAGGCCGCGATGTCGGCGTAAACCGTCCAACATATTTTTTTCGCGCGAGATGCTTTCATCGCGTCTTGCAGAAGGAGCGGTTCTTTGCAGGCGAAGCTCTCGCTCGAGACATCCCCAACAAATCTTTGCAGAGCGAGCGATCCGCTCGAAGCATCCTCATCAAATGGCTACGAGCTTGCGCCCCCCGAGGGTACGAGGCCACCCCGTTGGAGCTGCCCCAAAGGATCCCCCCCATCCAGGGCAGAAGAGCCATAGTTTCTGGATCGGGATGTGGGTTGGGAGGAGGAGGAGGAGGAGGAGGAGGAGGAGGAGGGGGAGGAGGAGGGGGAGGAGGAGGAGGAGGAGGAGGAGGAGGAGGAGGAGGAGGAGGAGGAGGAGCAGGAGGAGCAGGAGGAGGAGGGGGAAGGGGGCGCCTTCAGCCCCACTCTGACAGCCCAGCGCTGGGCCCGAAGCCTCGCGGGCGTCAGGAACCCACGGGCGAAAGGGAAGACATGCAAAAGCATATGGTGTGAGCCAGCGGGCGAAAAGAACCCACGTGTTTTGTTGGCCCCAGGGCCTACGTGCGAACGGAACCCATGTGAACGCACACGGATTCGTGGCTCCTTACATTTAAAGGAGCGTGTGTAAAACAAAAGTACACGGTTTCAGCCAGCGGGCAAAGGAAACCCGCGTGTGTTGTTGGCCCCGAGGCCTACGCACAAGGTTTCAGCTGGTGGGCGAAAGGGACTCGCGTGCTTCGCGAGCCCCGAGGCCTGCGGGCCAAAGGAACCCATGGTAAAGATCAAGAGGGGGGGGGGGGAGACGAGAAGGAGAAGGCCTTCTCAGAAGGCGGCGGGACTTCTCAGAAGCCCTCGCGCCTTCTGGGAGGTGTTCTGCGCCTTGGGGGGGGATGAGAAGGAGAAGGCCTTCTCAGAAAGGCGGCGGGACTTCTCAGAAGCCCTCGCGCCTTCTGGGGGGTCCTCTGGCGTCCTGCGGGGGGAGAAGGCGCAGGACACTTCTCGGGAGGCCGGGGGACTTCCGAGCCCTCCGAGAAGGCTCGCCCCCCTTCGGACCTGTCCCCCATGCTCTGTACTGTGAACCCCCCTCGCACCCTGAAGAAGGAGTGCGGACGTCCCACCACTGCAGGGCGGGCGGTACTGTCTCGTTTGTCTCGGGGACTCCCCCCAAAGTAGGGCACCGTGTTCCCTGATCTGTAATTTTTTGTGATGCGGCCTTCCTAGAGGACCACGCAGCTGACAGAATCAGAATTAGGCTCGCCGCCGATTCCATGCACGTGTGAAAGTGCGTGCGGCGGTTATCCCGCGCACGGGCATTTTTGACGTGGACCAGCATCAACAAAGAAAACGTATTGCTTCGGTTCGCGGGCGTTGCGAGCCCACGGAGAAGCCCAGTGTTTGAGCCCGCGGGCGAAAGGATCCCAGGCAAGACCCCATGGCTTCGCGAGAGACATCCTGGAGAAGTCCCACAGAAGTGGCGCTCCGCTCGAAACACCCTCGACACATTACAACACACTCGCGCTCTGCTCTCAAGGACGCGAAGCGCCTCCCCCTTCTGGAGAAGAGAAAATCGAGTCACTGTTCAGGACCGGGAGATGTGTTCGGGGGGCGTTTTTCGCCCCCCCCCCGCCGTTTCCTGAAACTCCAGCGCTGGGCCCAAAGGCTCGCGGGCGTTAGGAGCCCAGGTAACACACACGGATTCACCGCACGGGCGACGGGAGCCTGTGTTTTTGAGGGCGCCGAGGCCTACGAGCGAAGGGAACGCAGGTACAAACACATGGCTTTGGCCAGCGGGCGAAAAGGAACCCGCGTGTTTGCCTGCCACGAGGCCGACGGGCGAAGGGAACGAACGCATGTCACAACAAGTTGCTTCAGTTCGCGGGCGAAAGGAGCCCATGTGTGTTGACGATTGTCCCGCTCACGCGCGGTAGGAATCCAGTAGAAAACATGTGTTTTCCGCCCTGGAGTTAGGAGCCCATCTAAAAACACACATGGCTTGAGCCCGCGGGCACAAGGAACCCATGTCAAAATGCGTTGTGTCTGCTCGCGGGCGTTAGGGAACCAATGTGAAGGCACTCGGTTTCGGCTCTTCCTCCTCTTCCTCACAGACGAGGCCCTTGCTCGAGAGATCCTCGCAGTTTGCTCAGGCATAGGGCCCCACGGCCACATGTTAGATATCCTCCGTTGGTGGCCCGAGCATGTGAAAACACGGGCTGAGTGCGAAGCGCTCGCTTCGTACATTTATCGTGTACACAACAAGCGCTTTGCTCGAGACATCCTCGACACATGAAAACGAAGCTCCCGCTCGAGACATCCCCACACCTTGCTCAAGAATGAGGCTTCCGCTCGAGCTGTCCTCGACACACGAAGCCGCCGGCCCCCTGCTCGACTGCAGCACTTCTAGAGAAAAAAAGTTCCGCGGGCCCTGCCCGAACATGGCACCGGGGACAGTTTGCAACCCTGGCCAAATCCTTGGGCCCGCACCTCTTCCCAGCAAAAAACGGTGTGGCACCGCGACGACGCCCTGCACGGCCCGCCAAGGCCCTGTGGACGGCCCCCCACGGACGGCCCTGGACGGAAGCACGGGGCAGGCCCGGGAGAGTCCAAAGAGAGGCGGTCGAGAGGTCCCAAAACGAGTCCGACGTTGCTCACGCACGGCGCATGGTCTCTACAGTCAACGCGCACAGTAAGGACAAGCGGCTTTTTCAAGGGTGCCCTTGGGTCCTTGCCTGCCTCAGCCTCTGCGGCCCGTCCCCATCAATTTTCGCAGGCCAGCTTCTCAGGTTCCCTGGGGGTTTGGCCGCCTGCCGCCCAGAATACTTCAACTTCGGCCTCGAAGGGTCTTGCGTCCTTACCACGCGTCCTTACTATACGTTTTCACTGTAAGCGCCTTCAGATCCCAGCCCATCCACGACAGGCGCCAAATTTTCCGTCAGAGCCCCCCAAGATGCATACAACGATTCTCGACGACACTCCCGAGAGGCGGCTCGTGAAGGCCAGGGCATTCAGAGTAGAACTGCATTTGTCCAAATGCCGTCGACGTCCTCGCATAGTCCGAGACGAACCCATGCGGACAGGCCCAGTTCCGTTCAAAACGGTCGCAAGAGATGGTTTCCAGACCGCCTGGTCGCAAGAGATTGTTTCCAGACCGCCTCAAGGCCGCTCCAAGGCGGTCCAATACGGCCCAGGACAGCCCAAGGATTGCCACGGGCAGTCCGAATGCGGCATCAGGGCGCCTTCTTCGCGTACGGGTCGACCCTCGCGTCTCTATGCGTACCCCTCCCCCGCAGGCAGGTATCCCGATCCCGGTCATCGTGCCTGCCTTGGGACCTTGAATGTGGATGTGAATATTCGCAGTGGTACGACGTGCACGTGTCAGCAGGGCATCCACTACCAACCTTCAGAATCTTGTTGGGAGCGACGCCAAGAGCTTTCGCCTGACGTCCGAGAGCTGCGGTGCTGAATGAAAGGCGTGTGAGAATCACGAGCTGTGGCGTCGGGCCCTGTCGCTGCTGAGCGATGTGCGGAGAGGTGAGGTGAGGCCAGAGGCTGGCATCGTCAGCTACAGCGTTCGTGTCAGCGCTGGGAAGACGGCCAACAGTTCCAGCAGTCTGGGGTGGAAGTTTCACGGCTCAATGGCGCAATGGTTATAGAGCATCGTCGTGAGCAGGTTGAGGCCGCTTGGAAGCAGAGGAGCTGCCGATGCTCGACCGGGCCAACGGCTTTCGCTCGCTCACGGTGCCCGAGTGTTGCTTGCCGTCCTCCCGATCGAGAGGGCGAATCTTGCGGCACACGTCTGGAACGTGAGAGGCACCGAGCAGTAGCCCCGTGCGTTTGCCTGCGAATATTCGATGCACCCTGCCTGGTACCCTCTTTCGCCTCATCGGGGGCGGAGGAGGGGACAGGGCGGGGGTGGGAAGGGCCATGGCGGGAGCGGACTGAGATGAAGATAGAGGGACGGGGACGAGAGGGGAGGGGCAGGGGGGCATGACCAGGCGCGGTTGCCGAGGGGGCGTCGTTCGAGGCGGGGTGCTGCCAGCAGCAGCTCATCAACCATCAGCTCGCTCAGAGGGAGTCGTCGGTCACATACGCGCCTTTGGACTTCAGCGTGCGCGCTCGGTACAGCGGAATGACGGACACGTCGTTTTGAGGGATAGGTTCGCCTCTCGTTGGGCGTCTCAGCCCTCTCACCCTCCTCCCTTCCTCCCGCTCCCGTCGGAGGCGCTCTGTTCCCACCCATGCTCCCCCCGACATCTCTTGACCTCGGACAGGCGTCCACGTGGGCCCGAATCAGGAACCAGAAGCCATAGTACACCACCATAGGGGGCGCATTTGATTTTCTCATCCCAGCATGTCTCATTGCTGCCGATGGCCCCAGCGAAAGGCGGGCCAGGGGCGCCAGGCATGACGGGCGGGGGGGGGCCGCTAGGCAGCGTCGAGGGTGCTCCGCGAAGCGTTCCGCCGCCTACACGGCTCCAGACTGCGTCTGGAGGCGCGTTCTCTCTCGCAGCAACCCTGGACACCGCACGCGTGCTCTCCCTGTGCAGGGAGCCCGAGCGTCGCTATGCGCATTGGCCCATTACCGGACCCCTACTTTGGGAGGCGCGTCCCCGCTCCAAAGGGGGGGGGATGAGGGGGGGGGAGGAGGAGCGGGAAGGGAGGGGGGGGGAGAGGAGGGGAAAGGCGGTGGCAGATGGAGGAGGGAGAGGACAGGAGGCGTTTGGAAGATGATCTGATCACCAGGAGTAGCAGGAGGATAAACTGTGTAAGGAATAGGACGACGACGATGAGGAGGGATCGCAAGCACGGCGAAGGCTCGTCTTCTGCGCTCCAAGCAGACCGGCGCCCCCCCCTCCCCGCCCAGAGGTGATACCGCTCGGGCACGTCGCGTCCCAGGCGCTGCGGGCGGTGGAGGCGGAGCTGCAGGAGCCCGGCCGAGGGTCACGGTGCTCGCGCCTGCGTCAACCCAGACGGTTTTGGCATCGCTCGGACATGTGCATTTTTCCTTCGGCGAGGACCATCGAGGAGCATCCTTGACCACTTGGCAAAAAAAGCCACGCACGAAACCGAAAAGATCACAGGGAATGGACGTCCGAGCGATGGTCAGCAGTCAAACCGGGTCTCGAGTTTCAGGGAAGGGTGTCGCAACCGCGCGCGGAGAGCGTCCAGGGAGCGGTTCCGCCTCGGCAAGGGGGGCCTGCGACGCTGGGCGGTGGGCATTCCCTGGTGGAGTCTCTTCGCAAGAGGGCCTGGGACGCCATAACTTCGCCCGCCCAAGGCGCCACAGTCGAGCAGTGGCGAAGCGTCCTGGCTTGCCGATAGGCTCTCCAAAGAATGTCATAGGAACCTTGTGTGGCCTGCACGAAATGTTCTTAGAACATGTCTGGCTGAGACTGACGTGTTTTAGCACATCGGGCTTACGCTCTAAGAACGTTGCTTTTGTCCTTAGAACATGTTCAGGTTCTAAGAACATGTCGTGGTAGGCCTACAGGAATGCCGGGACGGTCGGTCCTTGCTCAACGCAGGCGTGCCAGATCACTCACACAGGCAACTCAGGTAAAGGGGAGTAGATGTTTGTATGCAGTCCCCGCGCGCGAGGGCGCGCCCCTGGGTGGTCTGTGGTCCTCACTCGGCCGCAAGAGCGGGTAGAAAGCGTGCGACAGCTCGCCAAGACAGGGTGGAGAGCCAGCGAAATACCGCCAAGAGCGGGCGAAGAGTTGGCCAAAGCACACCAAGAGTGGGGGAAAGGCTTCCAAGAGCGCGGATCAATACGCGTCAGGCCCTAAGTCGGTCCCAATGTTGCCACAACACGCTGTCAAAGAGGGCCCAAGAGTAGCCCAACAGCGGGGGCCAGTTGGAGGCTGGCCGCAAGCTGGCCCCGAGAGGCTTCATGATGACCCCAAGGTGGCCTAATATGGTCCAATACATGTTCCAAGCCCTTTCCAGGAGGCACGAAGAAGCGCCTGAGAGGCCCCTGACAGCTCCCTGATCGCCTCTAGAGACTCCCGGCTCTATGGGAAACAAACATGTGTGCGCTCTGCGTTTTGGACCGTCCTGCCTCTGCGGGCTCTATAGTGGGCTTCTCGGTCCCCGAGGTGGCCCCAAGAGAGCCCTCGGATCAAAACGTGGCAGGCCCCATTGAAAAGTTATTAAAAAATGATTATATAAAAAACAAAAAAACGTGGCAGGCCCCATGCGGGCCCCAATCTGGCCCCGAAGCGAGTTGAACATGTTGCCCAGATTGTCTCAGGATTGCACAGGACGGCCCACGCTGGCCCCGAGTGGTCCAGGACAGCCTGCACGAGGCCCCTGAAATGCTCCCACGAGGCGCACATGTTTCAGCCATCCGCTGTTTTGCTTCAAGTGGTTCTTGTGTTCTGGCCTTTTCGCCTCAGATGGCTGTTGGGTCCTCAAGATGGCTCCATGGCTTCTCAAGATAACCCCAGGTGGAGCCCAGCAGGGTCCCGAGCGGGGCCCGAAGACCCCCAAGAGGGGCCGGAGATTGGGGACCTATGGGCGGCAGGCCCCCAAGAGGGCCCACGAGGCTCCAAGGCTCTCCCAAGGTGGCCCAAAATAGTCCACGCCAGCCCTCACGAATGCGACGAAGGGTCCCGAAGAGGCCCCAAGATAACCCCAAGGTGACCCAAGATGGACCAAGACATCCAGGAAACGCACCCAGGGGCCCGAACTAGCCGCAGAGAAGACACCAGAATCGGCCCAGAGACTCCCAGGAGTCCCCGAATATGCTCTGACAACATACGAAGCGGCTCGAGGTCGCAAAAGCGTCACTGTGTTCTTACCAGCGGTGGCTGCCACAACCTACTGGAGGTTCGGGGCAAAGGCCCGGCTGGGCGGGTCGAGGGAAGCATTGGAAGTCACGTGATGCCCACCTCCTTCTCCTTCCCCTCCTCCTCCTTCTCCTCCTCCGCCTCCTCCTCCTCCTCCTCCTCCTCCTCATTGTCGTGGTAGTGGGCGTCGAGCTCCACCACCACGATGTTACTGCTTCGAGGGCGGAACCTTGGTGGCGGCGTGGTCCGTCGAGTGTTGCCCTCGATCTGCCCAGAGACCGCTGCTGCACCGTGCGAGCCCCAGGCTGCGGCGGTGCTGTCATGTGGGCCAGCGGAGTGCGCGAGGCGGTTGGTGTCGGTGCCTCCCTGCGGGGGCGGGGGCGGGAGCGGGCGCAGGGCGGTCTTGGCCGCTCTGAGCAGAATGAGGGGGAGAGAGAGAGGGAGAGGGAGAGGGAGAGAGAGAGATCGAGAGAGAGAGAGAGAAATGACAAACAACTTAGAAAGAGAGAGAGAGAGAGACCTGGCATCGCTCGGGCGTGCGCATTTCTTCTCGCCGGGGACCATCGAGGAGCATCCTGCAACCAAAGCACGCACGATACCGAAGCATGCATGAGGAATGGACGCCCGAGGAGCGATGGCAAGGAGAAAGATAAAGAGAGAGGAAATAGCTACACACACATATATATATATATATACGTCGGAGGTTGGGGGGTGAGATCGAAGTGGAACGGAGAGCCCCCCTACCGGGAAATCGATTTCGGTTTCGTGTTCGTGCGTGCCGTGCGGGCGAGTCGAAGCTGCGTGGGCGGGCGAGAGAAAGTCTCCTGTGGCTGAGGCGCGGCCGGAGCAAAAGAACCTTGACCGGGCGGCCGGTGCCCCGCGGTGTCCCGTCGGTGTCCCGCTGGTGTCCCGTGTGGCTGAGGCGCGGCCGGGGCAAAAGAACCTTGACCGGGCGGCCGGTGCCGCGCGGTGTCCCGCCGGTGTCCCGTTGGCGTCCCTTCGGTGTCCCGTCGGTGTCCCGATGATGGCGTGGATGATTATGATGATGATGATGATGATGATGAT
The DNA here is from genome assembly GCA_963575745.1 of Prorocentrum cordatum. Classification (NCBI taxonomy): domain Eukaryota; class Dinophyceae; order Prorocentrales; family Prorocentraceae; genus Prorocentrum; species Prorocentrum cordatum. The sequence continues at coordinate 50,890 of CAUYUJ010016276.1, forward strand.
GATGATGATGATGATGATGATGGTGATGGTGATGGTGATGGTGATGGTGATGGTGATGGTGATGGTGATGGTGATGATGATGATGGTAATGATGATGCTGATGATGATGATGATGATCATGATGATGATGATGATGATGACGTCGATTGTGAGATCGATTGTGATATCGATAATGAGACCGAATCTGAGATCGATTGTGCGATGCTGATGGTGATGATGGCCATGATGGTGATGCTGATTGTGATGATGATGACGACGTTGATGATGATGATGTTGATGATGATGATGATGATGATGCTGATGATGATGATGATGATGATGATGATGATGATGATGATGATGATTGATCGAGTGGGTTCGATTGAGAGACCGATGGTGAGATTGAGTGAGTCCGATTGAGTGAGACCGATAGAGAGATCGATACTGAGATCGATAGTGCAAGAGGCGGCGCGGGCTGCGCCAAGCTTTGCCAGCGCTTCAGTCTTCTGTGGCCAAATGGCGCCGTTAGCTGCCGTTGCGCAGGTTGGGCAGGTTCCCAGGGGAAGGGTGACATAAACAACTCGACACCAACGCCCCCAAGAGCGAGCGGCAACGCAACTATCTCCACTGGCATTGTCACAACAACATTCACCACTGTTGCCCATTGCTGCCCCCCCCCCCCCCCAACCTCCTTATCACCCGCAGGGTGGTCGTATAGGTATGTATATATATATACATGTATTTATTGAGAGAGAGAGAGTTGCCACAGCTTGGACAGGACGATGGAGATGAAACGAACACATCATGCCAGGGGCGGCTTCCCGCATTCCGCCCTACGTTCTCCTGGGGCGCGTGGAAAATGCCAGTGTTTTGTGCTGTCGGGCTCTTGGGACGCATGCAAGTCCACGTGGCTTCAGGCCTGTGAACTTTGAAAGATGAGTGCGAGCACCGTGGCTTCCTACTCCGATTCCCTCGGGGGCATCAATTCGGCTCACCTCTCGCGCACGTCTTGCATCATGGACCTCCAGACGCGCCTAGCCGGCAGACGGCGCAAAGGAACCTCCATGCGGAGAGCCCCTCGCGCACGCTGTGCCACCTGGGCCTCCAAAGGGCCCCAGCTGGCCCTCAACACGGCTGAGGCGAGCCTGCTTCCGGCACGCCCCCCACGCGTGTCGTTCGGGCCCCTGGAACTGCTTGCTGTGCAGTCTTTTGTTCGTACCGCTGTCTGGAAAAATTGGTTTCCAGAGATGTTGGGTGTCCGGGTCTAGCGTGTCTGGGTTCACGGGGGACCCTCAGCGAGCCCCTCAAGATGATGCGGGGGGGCCTGGTTTCGGCACGGTGCACACACGTCGTAGCCCGTGGGCTCCAATTGGCGCTCAGCTGGCCCCCAAGAGGCCCCCAGACAGGCCCAAGCGCGCCAACTAAGGCCGCAGGAGGCTCCAAGATGGCTTCGCGAAGCGTCGAGACGCAACAAGTTGCAACGATTGGCACCGTCACCGCAAAACGGCTCCCGCACTCCCCTGTGGAGGCCACGACGCCCCCCCAGCCCCCCCAGGTGCAAGAGCCAAGGGGACAATTGCAACGACTGGTAGAGCCGTGTCGAAGCCGTACCCCCGAGCACCCACTGATTGCGAGATTTGCGTGCTCTTATCTCCTGAGGGCCCGCCGTGAGTCCCGCTCCACGGGCTCAGCACGGATGAATTGGCGTTCATCGTGCTCACCTCGCCTTCAGATTTCTCACGGCTCGACAAGATCGCGACAGGAGTATTTGCGTAATGTTCAGAATTGGGAGTCCAGAGTCCAGGCCGTGGAACTGAAAACATTTCCTCGAGATAAACAACAGCGTGTCTTTGGGAAGGGGTCGCGAGCTCTGGGGGACGGCGACAAGAAAACAGCGAGTCGCAAAAGATGCGGTCATTGTCTCTCTCCTTGCAAGCATGCTCGTTGCATGTGGTCTGGTCAGTGTAGAGTCAGTGAATACGTGGGCGGCATGGAAGCAACGGGAATATCAATACACCAACGCAGTGCGGCTACTCGGGGCTAGTAGCGAACCAGTGGCAATTGCAATGTGCTACTGGTGGGTTAGTCGGGGCGCTGGTGAAGCAACCGAAGAGCAACTCTACAGCTTCACGGCTTAACACAAGTCAGAGCACGGTCATTGCAGCCAGGGTGAAACTGACACTCTTTGTGGGTGTTTGGCAGACTCCCGGACTCCTCCCAGCAGCAAAGCGCAAGCTGATGCGATTCCAGGTTCTTAGGCCACCACGGCCCCTGAGTATCAAACCGTACGTCAGGGCGTCATTCGCCACGATTGGATCAAAGCTCCAAGAACCCTTGACGAACAGCAGGATGACCAGGTGCCTGCGGCAACTCCGCCACCGTGCCAGCGACATCTGCTGCGTGCCGACATGTCGAGCACCGCCCAGAAGGCCGTCACGTGCGACACCTCTCGTCTCCGGAAGGCCTTCGCATGTGACCATCTGCCACTCTACCACGCCTCAACTCTGCACGCACGAAATGGGTACTGAAAGAATGGGTACAATGCCCAACAGCGGATCTGGTTCATTTTGAACAGGGCTCGCTGTCCACGCCGCCGCGGCCTGTGCCCATTCGAGACAGGAGGCCGCCTGCCCAACAGCGGCCGCTGTCGGTTTGGGCGTTTGGGACAACATTTGCTGTTGGGCATTGTACCCATTTTTTCGGTGCCCATTTCGGGCGTCCAAATCAGCGCGTCAGGGGGCACGGTGGTGGACTGTGGCACAGAGCGGGTGGCACCAGCACTTTGTGGATCCTCGACTGTGGCCATGGTTTCCAGAGGCGTCGCCAAAGTAGAGTAGCCCGGTGCTTCATCTTGTCAGGGCAGCCGCGTCCACAAGCGATCGCAGGACAGTTCTTCACCACCGACCAAACCACCCCAACCCAACCCGAAGGCCTCAACTTGCCCTCCATTTCCGGTGGGGGGGGGTCGGGGAACATGAGAAAAACACGTGTGGAACCCGTACCCCCCCAACCCGAAATTCGGGTCTTCGGGTTGGGTTGGGGTGGTTTGGTAGGCAGTCCTTCTCACCACGTCTCATTGCACCTGCAGCCAGGGGGGAGGAGATCACATCTGATGCGCAGAAGGGGTCAGCCACAGCTTTGTAGCTCCAGCTGCGCTGCCGCGCATGGCCGCCGCCGCGCTCGGGCTGGCGCAGGGGGGGGTGGGGGGAGTGGGGGCGCGGGGCCGCGGCGGACGGGCACCTTGCGGGGGTGAGCACATGCCGTGGGATGCCCCGCTGGGGCCCCTGTGTTTGGTTGCTTGGGGGGAGACAGCACAGTGGCCCGGCAGGGCTCGAGCCAACCGTTGTTTGGGCGATCGCGTGGGCCGTGTTCGCTTCGGTCCTCCTCTCGCTTCGCGGCAAGAGGCAGGGCGAAGACAGGACGAAGGAGAACGAACACGAAACGATAGCGAGAAACACTGCTTAGCTCGAACTCTGTGGCCTGGTCACAGAGTGCACGCACGGTGTGCTCAATGCGCTAGGGCTCATTTTTTTGCTTCGGAAGAGGCGAACCGAACGAAAGCGCAGTGGCTCGGCCTGACACACACCAGCAGCTGCAAGCTGCCAGCGCGGTCGCGGATTGTGTTCAGCGTTCCCACATCGATGTATTGCAAATCCATTTGGGGAGTTCCTGCCAGTCTAGGTGTTCGTTGTCGCCTTTCGCCCATCGCTACGTACCCAAGCGTTGTGAGTCATAGTTCCACTGTAACCCCATAGCCATAGTTTGAAATGTGTCCTACGTGAAGCGAGACTGTGGTCCCATGGTGACTTAGACTGTCACCTGTCACGCGTTGGACTCTTGAACTACTTCGCCAACAAGCCCACAGGAACTGCCCCTGGCGTATCAGCCCCACCTCCGTTGTCTTGGATGCCCCTCCTCCCCATCCTCCGCTCCATCCTCCTCTGTCCCCCAAAGGGACCTCATGGCTCATGGGCCCCCCTCGGGAATCGGCTGACCATATCGTAAGAGAGCCCTCCTAGGCCCCCTTCACTCCACATCCTCTCCCTCCTTCTCCTCCCCTCTCCTGCCCTGCCTCCCCCGGCCGAGGAAAGCGCCCGGAATGCCTCAGAACTCCTGTCCTCCGTCATCGCCCTCCTCCCTCTCCTCCGCCCTTGCCCTCCTCCCCCCTCGCCTGGCCTCGCCTCGCCCCGCCTCGCCTCCTCCCCCTTTGCCTCGACTTCGCCTCCCCCTTGCCCTCCTCCCCTCTCGCCTCGCCTCGCCTCGCCTCTCCTCCCCCTTTGCCTCGACTTCGCCTCCCCCTTGCCCTTCCACCGCCTCGCCTCGCCCCGCCTCCGCCCCGCCCCCGTGGGCCTGCGACCCGCCGCAGGACAGCCCCGCCCTGGACTTCGACCTCCCGCCCGGGCCGGGCGGGCCCGCGGAGCACGCCGCGGCCGCGGCCTCCCTCGCCGGCCTCGCCCCGGACGGCGGGGGGGGGCACGTCTCCATCGGTTTTGGACGCCCGAGATGGGGACGGGAACAGTGGGTACAATGCCCAACAGCAAATGTGGTCCCAAACCGACAGCGGCCGCTGTTGGGCAAACGGCCTTCTGTCTCGAATGGACACAGGCCGCGGCGGCGCGGACAGCGAGCCCTGTTCAAAATGAACAGGAACTGCTGTTAGGCATCGTACCCATTCTTTCCGTGCCCATGTCGGGCGTCCAAATCGGGGGCGGCCAGGAGTGGGGTGATGACTAGGGGGGGGGGATGTCATGGCGGGGGCCATGACATTGCCTGAGACTTCATGGCGCCCCCTCTTATTTCATCACGTCCCTGGCCCTCCCCTCCTGAGCCACGCACGTGCCGCCGACCATGAGTTGCGCCCCCCCCTCTTGGAGGCCCCTTCTTGGCCGCCCGCGATTCCACGGCAATCGGAGGAGGAACAAGGTACCCATATCGCTACCCTTGCCTGGCTTTCGCCCTTTTGGGCCTCCTGGGAGGCCCTCGTCGCCGCCACTGGATTCGCCTCGAAATTCTGGCCAGAACGCGCCCAGAGAGAGGTCCGTCCGGGGAGTAGCGGTGTCGGTACCTCTTGGTTTCCCCAGGCAAGGCTCTCGAGGAAGAAAATAATTGCATGAGCGCGGATTTCTTGGATCGGCGCGGGAGCGCCCTGGCGGCGTCTCCGGCGCCGCCACTGGCGCGCTCCGCGCGCCAGGGAGGGGGGTCCAGCGCAGGTCCAAGAAATCCGCGCGGACCGTAAAGAGATGATGTTTGTGTAGTTTTTCTTCCTCTATGCTCGGGGTTGTGCACAGGCAGACCCTCTGGGGGCCTCGTGGCCACGGCTGGGCGCGGCTCGGGACACGGGTCGAGATGGGCCTCGGAAGGAGTCCGGGGACCGATTTTGATGTTGTTGTGGCCTGAGCTGCAGTCGGGTTGGCCTCGGCAAGCAGTCGGTCTCGACCTTGCTCTGGGAGCTGATCAGGGCTAGCCTGGACTACCTTTAGAGGGCTGCTTGCTCGCAGCCCCAGCCTTCGCTGTCAACGGACATTAACTTCCCAGTGTGCTCCTCCATCTGGCGACGCTTTCTATATGGGCTTGGAGCGGGGCCCCCTAAAAGCCGGAGCCGGTTGTTCCTCTCGGAGCAGGAGCGGCGTGGAGGCATTGGGATTGGTCTTCCATCGCCTCTTCCTCCTTCCCTTTACTTTCGAGTGCCCCTCAGTCGCACCACCAGCCGTGTCCTCAGGCGCTTGGCATCGCTCGGACGTGTGCTTTTTTTTTCTCGGCGAGGACCTTCGAGGAGCATCCTCGACCATCTGGCGAAAAAAACGCGCACGAAACCGAAAAAAGCACAGGAAATGGACGTGCGAGCGATGGCCAGGGCGTGGCCGGGCGTTTTTCGCTCAAGACTGAGTCACACATCGTCGTCCCGACGTGGGGCTATCGCTGGACACGTCCCTTGGGCTTGGTCGTCGTACCTCTTCGCGTTTCTTGCGGCTCGAAGGGCGAATCCGTTGCAAAAGGGGGCTCTCGCCGAAGCGGCCGGCACACTGGGCGACCGTCACGGCATCCAGGGGGGGCGCAGTCCGCAGCGGAAGGGACAGCTCGTAGGGACGTGTGAGAGGGGAGGGTGCGCTGTAGCATCACTAATGCTTTCTGGATTTCTTTTCGTCGTCGTCGTCCGCCTCCTCTTCCTCCTCTTCCTCCTCCTCCTCCTCCTCCTCCTCCTCCTCCTCCTCCTCCTCCTCCTATTCAGATTCCTCCTCCTCCTCCTTCTTCTCCTTCTCCTCCTTCTCCTCCTATCTCCCCCTTCTCCTACCTCCTCCTCCTCCTCCTTCTTCTCCTCCTCCTTCTCCTCCTCCTCCTCCTTCTCTTCCTTCCTCCCCCTCAACCCCCTCCTCCTCCTCCTCCTCCTCCTCCTCCTCCTCCTCCTCCTCCCCTCCTCCTCCTCCCCTCCTATCCCTCCTCCTCCTCCTCCTCCTCCTCCTCCTCCTTCTATCCTCTCTCCTCCTCCTCTTCCTCCTCCTCTTCCTCCTATCTCCTCCTCCTCCTCCTCCTCTTCTGCTCCTCCTCCTCCTCCTCCTCCTCCTCCTCCTCCTCTTCCTCCTCCCCCGCAACCCCCACCTCCTCCTCATCCTCCCCTCCTACCTTCTCCTCCCCTCCTTCTCCTCCTCCTCCTCCTCCGCCTCCTCCTCCTCCTCCTCCTCCTCTCCTCTATCTCCTCCTCCTATTCCTCCTCCTCCTCCTCCTCCTCCTTCTCCTCCTCCTCCTCCTCCTCTCCCTCCTCCTCCTATCTCCTCCTCCTCTTCCTCTCCTCCTCCTTCTCCTTCTTCTCCTCCTCCTCCTCCTCCTCCTCTCCTCCTATCCTGTCCTGTCTCTCCTCCTCCTCCTCCTCCCTCCTCCTCTTTCTCCTCCTCCTCCTCCTCCTCCTCCTTCCTCTCCTCCTATCTCCTCCTCCTATCTCCTCCTCCTCCTCCTCCTCCTCCTCCTCTCCTCCTGCTCCCTCCTCCTCCCTCCTCCTCCACCTCCTCCTCCTCCCCGTCCTCCTCCTCCTCCCCCCCTCACTCTCTCCTCCTCCTCCTCCTCTCCTCCTCCTCCTCCTCCTCTTCCTCCTCCTCCTCCTCCTCTCCTCCTCCTTTCTCGTCCTCCTCCTCCTTTTCTTCCATTCCTCCTCCCCCTCCTCCTCCTCGTCTCCTCCTCCTCCTCCTCCTCCTCCTCCTATATCCTCCTCCTCCTTCTCCTCCGTCTCCTCCTCTTCCTCCTCCTATCTCCTCCTTCTCCTCCTCCTCCTATGCCAAGAAACACCCTGCTTGCCTCCAGGGTGCCTTGGGTTTCTTGGGTTTCGATGGTCTCGCGATGGGAAGCGTGACGTGCCCACATCAAAAAAATAGTGGGCGCACTGGGGTCTCAAGGTTGGGTTTCTTGTGGAAGGTTTCCTTGTGGACTGTGCTCTACTGTATCTGAGCTGCGGTGTGTGATGCCCTTGCGTCGGCGGATGTCCTAGCGGAGCTGCATCCCCTCAAATAACCCCATCGTGTGGTGCGGAGAACACTGTTTGCGCGCTCCGGTCCTGGTGCCATCGCGCTCTTATCCCAACTGCGGGGGGACTAGGTGTATGTGCATGTCAGAAATCATATAATTTGCTTACAGAGAGACACGGAGACACAGAGAGAGAGAGACATACAGTGGGGGCCATGCCCAGAAACACCCTGCTTGCATCCAGGGTGCCCTTGGTTTCTTGGGTTCGGCTGGTTTTGCAATGGAAAGCGCGACGTGCCCACACCAAAAATCAGTGGACGCCCTGGGGTCTCAGGGTAAGGTTTTCTGGTGGAAAGTTTATTGTGGTCGGGCCCCTACTGTAGGTGTATGGTATGCTAGAGAACAAACACATAGCTGGCATACGGAGAGACGGAGACAGAGAGAGAGAGAGAGAGACTTATATCTATATATATATATACACATATAACTGTATACATATATGTAAATATAAACACATACTTATGTATACTTGTGTGTATATATATATATAGATGTATGTTTGAATGCCTTCGGCCTATCCCGCCACCGTGCCTGGGTCGCGGGTCAGACTCCTCGGGGATGCTGCTTGGGGTCTCTTGGGAGCGCTCTTGGGGACGTCTTGGAGGCAGTTCGCGAGCTTCTGGGGAGCCTCTTGGGAGCCATTTGGGGGCTTCTTAGGGCTCCCTGGAGCCTTTTGGGGGTCTCTTGGGAGTTCTTGGCGGCCTCTTGGGGCATCACGGGGGCCTCCCCGTCACCGGGCCCGAGAGTTCGACATGTCCATTCGGGCGTCTGATTTCCTCTTGGAGCCGTCTTGGGCGCCTCTTGGGCCGTTTGGGGACCCTCTTGGCGGCCTCTTGGGCCCTTTTGGGGCGATCTTGGGGGCCTCTTGGGTCGTCCTGGAGCGTCGGTGAGCCGAAAAGGCGATAACGCCAAAATCTGTCGACATGATCGACCCACGAACCCAGAAAGGAATTCGGAAACGCGAGGCATGGCTACGTGTTCAAGACACTTGATTGGGCGACAGGCAATTGCAATGCTGAAAGTATCGATCGTGATGTACCGTACCAAGGGTTGTGCTGTGCTGTGCCGTGTTGACATGAGATGTGTCATGCCGCGATGAATTGCGTTGTGCTGCATATTGTTGTGCATTAAGTCGGGCTTGGCATCCGAATCATGACCGAATTGGTCTGGATCTTGAGCTCGGGCTGCCTGAGCGCATAGCTGGCCCAGAGCTGGGCGCAGTCGAAACGTGTGGGACGCTCAATCAGCTCGAGCTCAAGATCCGAGTCAGCGCCGACGCAGCATGATGCGACACGGGGCGCGGGCGCCCGAACGCGCCGCAAAGTGTGTGCCAGGGGCGCACTGGGGGATGCGCCAGGGGACGTGGCAAGGGACGTGCCACCGAACGGGCAGGAAACGCACTAGTGGACAAGCCAGGGAACGCGACACGCGCCGAGGGGGGAGGGGCATACGGCGTCCCGCTCTGGGGCGTTGGGAACCCACGTGTTTTCACGCTGATCCCGCTCTGGGCCTGGGGCAGTAGGTACCCATGTGTTTTCACGCTTGTCCCGTTCTGGGGCATTCGGAACCCACGCGGTTCCACACTAGTCCCGCTCTAGGGCGGTAGGAAGCAACGTGTTGTCCCGCTTGTCCCGCTTTGGGGCGTTAGGAACCCACGTGTTTTCACGTGTCCAGGCCAACCAATGGGGATGTTTAGCACGCGGTCTTTTGGCCCCCCTACAAAACGCGGGAGGCACAAGAGCAAGAACGAACCAGCGAACCGACACCCAATGTGTAATATGCTTGGGGGCGTCAGAAAGCAACGTGTTTGTTTCACGAGCTATTGCATTCCCAGAACCATTCGAGCATCCCGAAGCGCCGACGACCCAAGCGTTTTGCAAAGCAAGCGCTTCGCTCGAGAAATCCTGTAAACTTCTTCGCGCAGGACGCGCCGTCCTCTAGCGGACACGCAACAAGACAACACTTGCTCATTGTTTGCACACTTGCAGGGCCTTCCTAATCCGATATATACCACGGATGATGCACCAAACGTTGTGCACCCATTTCTTGTAAAGGAAAATAGAGGTTTGCGGAACCCGGCATTCATCGAGGATCCGAGGTGGGGGGTACATCATCTTCGAGCGGGCACGGCGATACGCATGCTTAATACAACAACAAGGGACGGTATGCTTTCAATCGAGCGGGTATCTGCGGGCCTTCCGCGAACTTGGCATTCGGGACAGGTTTCCTCCTCCTCCTGCTGCCTCCTCCTCCTCGTCCTCCTCATCCTCCTCCTCTTCCTCCTGCTCCTCTCCACATCCACATCCCCGTCAACCACCATCCTGGCACACAGGCTCTCGAAGTGCCTTCATCTCCTTCGATGACAGTGCGGGCGAAATATGTCATAATGACACCCGGAAGACGGGGACCAGGGCGGGAGAGGAGCCCTTCTTCCCGCCAACTTTCCTCCTCCTCCTCCTCGTCTTCCTCGTCCTCCTCGTCTTCCTCCTCTGACGCCGCCGCCGCCGACGCCGACGTTTCCAGGACGGGGCCGTGGTGTTTGAGTGGCGGGCGGGCAAGTTCTCGGCGGCCTTCGGGGCGCGGCAGCTGCTGGCCGCGGCGCTCGCGTACGCCAAGGACCCGCCCCGCCCGCAGGAAGCCGTGCCCATTCGAGCGCCGCCAGCTGCGAGTGGCGGGTTGCACACAGAGACACCTAACGCGACCTCTCAGCGGATTCTGGCGCGATGGGCCTTGGCCTCACCTTGAGCGCCTTCCGCGCGGCAGGCGCTGCCCCACGGCAACGGTCGCCGCGCAGCGGCAGGCTGCAGCAACGGTGCTTGGCGCGCGGGTTGCCCCAAGGCTGTTCACAAAGAGTGCGCCCTCCGTGCTGAAACACAAGCAGAGCGAGCAGCAGCGGTCTAGTGGTAGACCTACCGCAAGATGCTGTTGGAATCAGTTGGGATTGCCTCCATGCTCTTAACCAGCCACCTGGTTATGCGAACTGGTGTCATCATTTTTCTTTCCCAACCATCCTGTTGTGCTGGGCCCTCGTTTTGAAGAGACGGTCCCCGCGTTCCTCCTCCCTCCTGCCTCCCCCCCCCATCCCCCTCCTCCTTCCTCCCTGCGCTTCGCCCATCCAGTACAGCGCTTCGTGGCCCCGTAGGAAGCTCCATCAACTGCCCCAGTGCTACCGCCCGCATGCGTCCCCCCCACCCAGTACAGCTTTTCGTGGCCCCATAGGGGGGGTCCACCGAAGGTCCCAGTGCTACCGCCCGCATGAGTCCCCACCAACCAGTATAGCGCTCCGTGGCCCCATAGGAAGCTCCATCAACTGCCCGCAGTGCTACCGCCCGCATGCGCCCCCCCACCCCGCCCAGTACAGCGTTACGTGGCCCCAGAGGGAGCCCCACCAAAGGTTCAAGGTCTACCGTCCGCATGCGTCCCCACCACCCAGTGCAGCGCTTCGTGACCCCATAGGAAGTTCCATCAACTGCCCCAGTGCTACCGCCCGCATGCGCCCCCACCACCCAGTGCAAGGTTTCGTGGCCCCATAGGAAGTTCCATCAACTGCCCCAGTGCTACCGCCCGCATGCGCCCCCCCCACCCAGTGCAGCGTTTCGTGGCCCCATAGGGAGCTCCACCGATGGCCCCAGCGCTACCGCCCGTATGCCCCCCCCCCCACCTAGTGCAGCGCGTTGCGGCCTCATAGGGAGCTCCACCGAAGGCCCAAGTGCTACCGCCCGCATGCGCCCCCCCACCCAGTACAGCACTCCGTGGCCCCATAGGGAGCTCCACCGCTGGCCCCAGTGCTACCGCCCGCATGCGCCCCCCCCACCCAGTACAGCGTTTCGTGGCCCCAGAGGGAGATCCACCGACGGCCCCAGCGCTACTGCCCGCATGCGTCCCCCCCACCCAGTACATCGTGTCGTGGCCCCATAGGGAGCTCCACCGAAGGCCATAGTGCTACCGCCCGCATGCGTCCCCACAACCAGTATAGCGTTCCGTGGCCCCATAGGAAGCTTCATCAACTGCCCGCAGTGCTACCGCCCGCATGCTTTCCCCCCCGCCCAGTGCATCGCTTCGTGGCCCCATAGGGAGCTCATCATATGTTTGGGTCTTTCGCCACGATAAATTTGTTCAAGATTACTCGGGTTATCTGAACGTTTGTCTTATGGCGTGCGCAGAAGGCGTCGGAAATGCATGTGGAAAATCCCGAGCGCGGGAGGACACGTTAACTGCTAACACCCGGCGGCTCCGTTGCGCCTCCAAGACCACACCGACGCCGTTTCTTTAGTGAGGACACCGTCACAAAGAATTCCCAGAGAGAAGTTGCATGCACAATGTGTTCGTTGGAGGACCAGATACAGATAGTCAGCTGTGGCGCGACAGCTAATGCACCCTGCTGGCGTACTGAAAATCTGGGTTGCATTCGCAGCACTTCTGGGGCAGTGACCGCGTCAAACGCTGCGCACTGACAGTTCGCAGTGGCCGAACTGCAAGACCTGTCTGGAAACGGATCGTGGATTGGATGTGAGAAGCGAGCCGTTCTCCACAAACAGTGAGTCAAGCGACAGCCAAACGACAAACAGCGGTAACATCTAACAGGTAATGGAGTCAGAGTCGCAGTGCGTAGTGTATCCAGCGAAGCACTCGTAAACTTATCAAGTATGTGCGGGAGTTGCTTCTTTTGCGTGCAGGCGGTTGCCCCACTGAGTGTTTCAATCGAGTCATGAATGAGGATTTCCATCCCCTGTTTGTCTGTGCCCCTATTGGTTCGAGCTTGCTCGGTCGAGTGCTCCCTGAGCCGGACGTCCGTGGCAATGTCCCTTACTTTGGAATACTTGGGGATGTCCCAGTGCATACCGTAGAAAGGTTTCAGCTTCTCATGGCGTGCTGATTTGAGTGGTATCCATGTGTCTTCCAGCTTGCCTGTAGCGTGTCGGACTGCTTGCTGATGCCCCGGATGTGTCTGCGTTGGTTACATGTGACCCCAGCATGCCGTGCAAACACAATGTGTACAGTGCCGCCACTGTTGATATCAGACTTGCATGTGCGTCTGTCATATCTTGGTGTTAGGTCATCTTGCGTCTCGCTTGCATGTCGGCCGCCGTGTACACTGCATGCAGCTCGTCTCTGTCTCTCCTGTCTTTCACACCCACCTGCCTCAACGTCATATCGGTAGCCCCGCAATTGTCTCGCGCTTGCTGCTCATTCAACCTCAAGCCTACTTCCTGGCCGCTTGGAACTTAGCATGCCTTTCGCTTGCTGTGTGGCTGGCCAGTATCGTGCTTCCAGGCCGCCTGCACCCGGCATGGATGTTTGATTCCCCAGCAGTGGTTGCGCTGAAGGGTTCGCGCCGATTTGTCTAAGAGGACTGGGCCTGGGTGTGGGTCTGGCGGCCATGTTCTCGCCGTCGCAACCTCGTCGCCGCCCGTCGACTGGGCCTGGGTGTAAGGAGGCGGAAGAGGCGGAGCAGGGGAGGGAGGAGGATAGGGCAGGAGCAGGAGGAGGAGGGTGGGTGGGGGCAGGAGGGGAAGGGTGGGGGAGGGCAGGAGGAGGAGAGGGGGAGGGGGAGGAGTCACCTCGCGCCCCCAACAGGCGGCGGCCGGGAGAGGCGAGTCACTTCGCGCCCCCGTGGTTCTAACGGTCTGCCGGCCAGGAGCTCGCGCCCGCCATCCTCGTCTCCGTCCTCGTGAGCCCGGTTGACGGCGGCGGGGTCCTGGGCAAGTTGCAGCGCCTGCGTCAGGGCCTGCTTCTGCCCCAGGCGACGCGCGGGCTAAACCCTTGCGGCCCGCACCTTCGACGGGTCACGCGATGCGCGAAGAAGCCTTGCTGTCCCCTTCTGTCGTTGCCGTTGTCCGTTGCTACCGATGCTCGAGCCGCTAATCGTGCTTCTGTCCCCGCACACAGTACTGTTCATGCTCGTCGTCCTTCTGGTCCTGTCCCCCTCATTGTGCTCCTCCTTTTGCCCCTTTGTGGTAGAGCGTCGAGCGTGGAACGCTGGGCGACGGGGGAGCCAGAGCGGGCCGCTTCCGTCTCCATCAGCGGCCGCGCTTCGCTCAACTGGGGCGTTGACTGGGGACAGTGGGGCTTCTCCGAGCGCCAAGCCTGGCAAGGCTTGGCTAGCAATGCCGGGCCATGGTGCGCTTGTCTTCTCCACTGCCGCGAATGCGATTGTCTGCGACCGTCTCACAGCATGCAGAAGTGGACAGAAGTGGGCAGGGAGGAGGAGGAGGAGGAGGAGGAGCAAGTAGCTAAGACATCGGCCTCGAGACCCTGGATCCCTTGTCCCGCGATTCGTCATCTAGTGCTCCTCGCTTGACGTGGCCTGCCAGCGAGCGTCATGGTGCAGCTCAGCCCACGTGCACGTGCGCAATCGCGGAGGAGGGGCAGGAGGGGGGCAGACGGAAGAGGAGTAGGGCGGAGGAGGGGGAGGTGATCGCAGGACGAGGCGGAAATAGAGGAAGAGGAGCAGGAGGAGGGAGAGGAGGAGGAGGAAGGTTAGGAAGTAGATGTTGGTGTTGTTGATGAGGATGATGATGAGGAGGAGGAGGAGGAGGAAGAGGAACTCAAAGAGGATGAACAGGAGTGGCTTGTTGCGGGCGAATGGGGGGAGAGGCGGGGGCATGTAGAGGAGAAGCCAAAACGTTCCGGCCGCGGAGGAAGTGTCTGTTTTGTTTTGCGGGGTGGGCGTCTCCTCCTAGTCACTCTGCCATTTTTCCCTCCCCGTGTTCTTTTTCCCCGTTCTCCCTCCCCGCTCTCCCCTCTTCTTTCTGTTGCCCAACCCCCGCTCCACCCTCGACCCCTCGCCCCTAGCCCTCTCTGCATCTCCCCCGCCTCATCTCCCAACTCCTCCCTCTACAATCACACAGTCTGAAGCTCTTGTCCCTCCCCAGGCTCTGCCTGGAAGATGCTCCTCCCTTTCCGCGCATTGTTTTTTACACAGGTAATCGGACAAACGTGGTACTGCTTGTTACAACCCGCTTGTTTTCGGTGTTTCGAAACTGTGTTTCCGCTGCAGCGTGGGCCTCGTTTTCGGATCGGCGATTTGCCCCCGTCGTTCAGGATGGCGCTCTCATCCAGGCGTGGGTCACTTTTCTGGATCCGAGTCTTTCCTCGTCGTTGTCGCCGCCTCATTTCCTCTCCTCCGCTTTCCCATGGTTCTCAGTTCCTCCGCCTTCCCCTGGTCCTCTTGCTACTCACACTCCTTCCACTCCAGCTCCTCTTCCTGATGTTCGTCCTCATTCTCCTGTCCTTCCTCATCCTCTTCCTTGTGCTCTTGCTCATCCTTCTGCACACCCGCTGCCGTCTCCTCCTCCTCCTCCTCCTTCTCCTCATTCAATGTACGCAGCTCCACTTTTCCGATTGCGTATGTCACGATGTTGTGTTTGAAATTCCAGGTCGGCTATGACACGCGCCCGCGGATAGAGACACCTCAGCACGATTGGAATGGATGGGAGGGAGGAAGAGGATGACACCTATGGAGCGAGCGCACCTGGCTTGCCCCTCACTCTCTCCTCTCTTCCTCTCCCCCCCTTCCCCGCCACCTCCCCCCCTCGCCGCCTCCCCCCGCAGTGGTGCTCCCCAAGGCGAGCGCGTGGGAGGCCGCGCTGCACGGCCAGATGCTGAAGGACCCGACGCCTGACCTTCCGACCTTCCCGTCCGTGCTGAAGAACGAGCTGGCCCTGGGCTTATGCAGACCTTCACTCGACCAAAAAACAAACGGCACCACCACACCTACGGCCCTCCACGTTGCGCTACGGCACATCGGGGGCCGTAGCGCATGCGCGCAAAAACCCGAGCTGGAAGTCATGGTTGATGATGAGGCCCGTTGCGCCTTAGGTGGGGTGGTGTCGGTTGTTTTCTGGTCCACGCATCCGTCGATGGGAGCTGATAGGCCAATTTTCCACCACCACCATTACTATAGGTAGGAGATGGAGGAGGAGGAGGAGGCGGAGGAGGAGGAGGAGGAGGAGGACCAGTGTAAACCCAAGAGTCATCAACAATGTTGGAATAAACCCTCCCTCCAAGATCCCTCTTTATAGGCCTCTACAGCGGTTCAAGTCAATTATTTCAACTAAGGGATCTGCTTTGGTGGTAGACAACCTTTTGAAAACCTGAAACATGCCAAACAAATGTTCTCGGGATTCCAACTCACGGATCAACCTGACTGTTTCGTTCCGACGATCCTGAATCGTGTGAGAAGCCATACATGGGACTTCAACACCGCGAATTTACGTAACGCAACTGTTGCACCCTCAAAATATGGAGTCCTTCCAAAACGCCATGTCTGTCACGCTGATCATGAGAACCCGTGAAACGCTTGCTAAGTTTTAAACGAATGCGCGCGGCGCTAAGGCGAGAGCCACATTTGGAAACGGAGCCGCCCTCAATCCGCGAAGGTTTTGCAATGTTTCAAACGCATGCGCGCGGCGCTCAGGCGAGAGCCACATTTGGAAAACGACCCGCCATCAGTCCGCAAAACTCTGGCAAAGTTTAAAACGAATGCGCGCTGCGCTCAGGCGAGAGCCACATTTGGAAAACGACCCGCCATCAGTCCGCACAGCTCTTGCAAAGTTTAGAAACGAATGCACGCGGCGCTCAGGCGAGAGCCACATTTGGAAAAGGAGCCGCCCTCAGTCCGTGAAGCTCTTGCTGCAACGTTTTAAAAACGAATGTGCGCGGCTCTCAGGCGAGAGCCACCTTTTGAACACGACCCGCCCTCCATCTGTGAAGGTGCTGCAACTGGTTAAGCTTCAGGGTCATAAATGGTGAGGAAGTCTCTGGCGGAACGCCCGTTCCGTCCTGAAAATTGGCTTCGGGATGCGACAGGGAGTAGCTATTCACAAGGAAAACGAAAGTAGGAGGAGGAACAGGAGGTATTGGAGGAGGAGGAGGAGGAGGACCTCCTCGGCCTCCCTTCTCCCCCGTCCTACCTGTAGGAGTGGTGGTGGAAAATCGGACCATCAGACGGGAGCTCGGTCGGGCCGCGATCCGCGGGTCGTCCCTGGCGCCACGAGGCACACATAACGACAACTGCTGGAGCAGCGTGCGGCGGGGCCGGAGCCGCCCGCGTGCGGCGGCGGCAGGCCGCTGGGGGCCCCCTCTGGGGATGTCGTGATGTCCGCTGGGCGCGCCCTGCGGACAAGACTCCTCATGTCCGTTTGCTCCTCGTCCTCCCTCCTCCACTCCTAGCCCATGGGGCTGCTGGAGGCACTCTTTCGGCCAGCGAGGTACCCCTCACTGCCAGCAGCGGTCTCCCAGCCGCCGCTGCTGTGCTCACCAAGGCTGTGCGGGCGTTGAGCTCAAAAAACTATCAGCTTGGGCCCTCGGAGAGGGCGAGCGGGCCCCCTCGATCCGCGGGCCGTCCCCTCACCCGGGCAGTGCCGGGCCCGCTGGCTCCGAGGCCAGATCTCGGGCCGTGCGTGGCCCTCTGCCGCGTGGGCGTGCTCCGTCTCTCTCTCTTTCGCCTCCCCCCTTTCCAGGCCCCCTCGCGCTGTGAAAAATTCGCGACGAGAGAGTTTTCGCTACTTTCGGCCTCTGGGGGCCCTCACTGGCCCTCGGGACCGTCAAACAAAAATTCAGGATGAAACACTGGTCCCTGGGAATGGGTCCGGACCTCTGGGGGTCGCGTCATGCGAAGATCATGACGTCGGGGGCATGGGCTCCCTGTCCGCCGCGTGAACGGCGGACATACAATGGGGGCGCGCATCAAGAAACTTATTGCTTTTCGTCAGATTCCCTGGGTTTCTTCGTTCCGCGCGCTGCGCGGTGGCGTGCCGCAGCCGTGGAAGAAGCTGCCGCCTGCAGGGTGCTCTGGGCTTCCCTTCAGATGCACCTCGCGCGCGGATTTTCAGGGTTTGGTTTCTTGCGAGGGTTTGTTGAGGCCGCGCCCGCAATGCACACATTTGCGTAAGCTCAGCTTGCGAAGGCTCCGGAGGAACAGCACCAGAGGAGTCCATTCCTCATGCTGCTCCGGCTCCTTCTTCTCATCTTCCTCTTGTCGGGTGAACGGCATCAATTGCAACGCGCAGGCTATCGCGCTAGCCAGACTCCACAAAAAATCCGTTTTGCGTTTGACAGTCGAGGCGGCAGCCGAAGGTAAGCGCGCCGCAAGGTCTCTGGTCTGGGAGGCGCCTCCCAATCGAGGGAACCAGAGCGTCGAATCTCGGGCGCACGGACAACGCAGTAATTCTGCAAGGATCCATGTATCGAGATGCGCTGCTCCCATTCTTCTCAGACGCACACACACGAACATGCCACCACGCACGCACACACACACACACGAAGATGTCACCACGCATTTTCTAAGTTGGCGGCGCAAAGGGTCCTCAAGCGCGGGCAGAAGATGGAAGTGCGAATTGCGATCCAAAGTTGTCGAAGGCACAGTGTACGAGCAGTGGTGTGCTAGAGGGTTCGTAATCCCAAACGTAGAGATGCAGCGGCCAGGAAATTGAGGAGGAAATGCCACCACACATACCCTCGAGATCTTCGAATAACAACCACCACACATGCCACACGAGCTCCTGCTGGCACGTCCTCTGGAATCGCTCACACGTCAAGGTTGTAATCATAGCCGCACGCGCACGGTCTTACACCAGGAATGCCGCAAAAGCATCGGGTCTCAAATGCAAAAGTCCTCGATGCACCCAGTTCGTGTTAGCATGGACGTGAGGGCCACGGAAACTGAAGACAGTCCCCCTGACATTCCTGTGACAACAAGTTGTACATGCGTGGGTCAAGAAAACAGTGTTTAAACATGTGAGCACGCAATCCCTCCCCACCGCTGACAGGTCCGCCAAGCGGAGAGAGTTCCAGCTATAAATCGATACGTCCTTACATGCAGCCGTGCTCGACTTCACGCTCACTTACAGGCCTCCTGGCATTCAAGACGAGCGCTTGTGAACGAGGCTGCGTAGCCACGGCTACATCAGTTGTGTGTCGAGGCGACGGCCAGCGATTCCAGCTTCGGCAACACACGCTCGTTGAAGTGTCCGAGGGATACGGTGCACGCCTGCCTTGCATCCACGTTGACTGTGCTTGGGACAGTTCCAATGCCGAAATTCTCAAGTGGTTTGGCGCCCCCGATCCCCGAATTCCGCCTCCCGGAACTGTTCGTCCAGAAAGAAGGGTAACTCGAGGATACATCCCCCCTATCATCTTGGAACGAGATGAATTCCTATCGGGATGACCCCCTGGTATATCTCCCAGTCGGGTTCAACATGATTCGCACATCGAAAGTTGCACGCACTTGGGGACCAGGGTCACCAGGCCTGTCGATAGGAACCATACTACTAATAATAGCGCATTCTCAGAAATAGCTTAAAGTGTGTCCCCATGAACTCGTCCAAGGAAGATACCGACATCGGCCACCAACTACCCGTCCACCAGTTGGTATGCACTTCGCGATGACAGCCGGCAGTATGACCCTACCTGCCGCAAGCAAAATTGTCTTGGGTCGTGGCAGCGTTTTCGCGGGAGTGGGGCCTGCACGCGGTCGCTTCTCTATTCGGCAGCGAGCGAGGGGGGGGAAGTGAGAAGGGGCGGGCCTTCTCAGAAGGCTCGGGAGCCCCCTGGCCTTCTTGGAAGTGTTCCAAGCCTTCCCCGAAGACACAGGAAAAACCTCCCAGAAGGCGCGACGGCTTCTGAGGAGTCCCTCCGCCTCCTGAGAAGGCCTCCTCCCTCTCAGTTCCCCCCGTCGCTCGCCGCCGAGTTAGTTTCTGAACGTTGGTCCTTCTGGGTTTGCCCCCCCTCCACATCCTAAGGCCCTGGACCCTCCTCTAGGTTTGCGCCCCCACTCCTTCTAGGTTTGCGCCCCCCCCCTCCTTCTAGGTTTGCGCCCCCCCTCCTTCTAGGTTTGCGCCCCCCCTCCTCCTAAGGCCCTCCTGGGTTTGCGCCCCCCCCTCCTTCTAGGTTTGCGCCCCCCCCCCCCACACACTACCACCACCCTTCTCTCTCCCCAAAGCCCTCCACAGCCTAAGGCCCTGGACCACGCCGCGGGGCTCGTGCGCCCCGTGCCCAGGGAGAGCCTGCTCTCCTGCCAGGGCCTGAGCGCCTTCGCGGAGGCCTTCGTGCGCTCGAACGAGGACCCTTTGTCCTCCTTCGCTTCCCGCCTCCTAGGGGGGGAGTAGGGGGATGATGATGATGATGATGATGCTGATGATGATGATGATGGTGGTGATGATGATGATGATGATGATGCTGATGATGATGATGATGATGATGATGATGGTGATGATGATGATGGTGATGACGGTGATGACGGTGATGATGATGATGATGATGATGATGTTGATGATGCTGATGATGATGATGATGGTGATGATGATGATGATGATGATGGTGATGATGATGATGGTGATGATGGTGATGATGATGGTGATGGTGATGGTGATGATGATGATGATGATGGTGGTGGTGGTGGTGATGGTGCTGCTGATGATGATTGTGAAGAAGAGTACTGGGAAGTAGAAGAAGAAGAAGAATAATAGGAGGAGGAGGAGCAGCAAGATGAGGATAGAAATGGGGTAACGAGGTGGATGCAGATGATGATAATGATGATGGTGGTGATGATGCTGCTGATGATGATCATGAAGAAGAAGAATGAGAAATCGAAGAAGAAGAAGAAGAGGAGGAGGACGAGGAGGAGCCGCAACATAAGCATAGAAAGGGGGTAACGAGGTGGATGTTGTTGATGTTGATGATGCTGATGGTGATGATGATGATGATGATGATGATGATGATGCAGGAGAGGGTGAAGAGGAGGAGGAGGAGCAACAGGATGAGAATAGAAAGGTGGGAACGAGGTTGTTGATGATGATGATGATGATGATGATGATGATGATGATGATGAAGGAGACGAGGAAGAGGAGAAGGAGGAGGAGGATGAGGAGGACGAGGAGGACGAGGAGGACGAGGAAGAGGAGGAGGAGGAGGAGGAGCAATCCCCACGTGCCTCCCTCCGAATTCCCACCTGTCTCCGTTCTCCTTCCCGTTCTCCTTCCCGTGCTCCAGCACCTCCCTGTCCCTTCCCTCCCTCCATGTACTCCTCCCCCTTCTCACACCTCTTCTTCTTCCCTCCTCCTGTTTTCACCTTTCAATCCTCCAGCCTTCTGCGCCATGGGGCACCCTCTTTACCTGCCCCCCCCCCATCCATCTTCCATCCCACTTCCCTCTTCCCCCCGTTTCCTCTCCTCCTCCTCCTCCTCCTCCTCCTCCTGCCCCTTCACTTTCTCCTGCATGTGCCTTCTATCTTTGCTTCTCCTCCTTCTCTTCCTCCTCCGTTTTCTCCTCCTCCTTCTCCTCCCCCCTCACTCCCTTCTCTTCCTTTACCTTTCTCCTTTCGCCCCCCACCTCCTCCTCCGTAGCCGTTTTTTTTTGCTCAGGCGGCATAAGATGTATTGCTTTCTCGCTTTCCCTCCAATGAAGAAGCATCTCCTGAACCACTGGTTCTTGGATTGGGCTGCTCGACACGTTTGCTGGAGTTTTTGGACAGCACTTCCAGGGGCTTGCCGGTGCTGCGAGAGGCACGGGGTCGCTCTCGCCTGGATGCCGAACGCAGCTAATCCACGTGGACTTCGCATACAATTCAGTCAGACACAGTGCGAAAGAGAGTGTCGAGTTCTTCCAGAAGGAAGCCAAGTGGCGGCGCAACAAGTACGTTCGAGAGGAGTCCTGATGGTAGTCCTTATCATCACGCTGGTGGTCCTGATGGTAGTCCTGACGGTAGTCGGTAGCATGGCAGTCCTGATCCAGTCATGGTGGTGGTGGTGGTCGCGATGGTGGCAGTCCGCAGCACGAGAGTCCGTAGCGGTGGTGGTCATCGCGATGGTGGTCCTGAGATGTAGTCATGATGGTCCTGGTCGCGATGGCAGCTCTGATGGCTCCAGGGCACGTTCGAGTGGACCCGCTCGTGGTGGCAATCCCGATCAGCGTGATGTGCCCGTTCATGCAGAGAGTCTGGCCCCCGCGCCCCTGCGCCGGGGCTCGCGCCCGCGGGGCCTCTGCATCGGGCGAGAATGCGACGTGGGCAACTTCTAGCAACGAACCACAGGTACGTGCGAAGGAGAAACAAGTACGATCAACGAGTACGAACCACAAGTACGTTCGAAGGAGCCACACGTACGAAACAGAAGTACGACAGTGCACGAACCACCAGTACGTTCGAAGGAGAAAACTGCCGCACACATAAACTCTTGGCGATCCGCGCAGATTTCTTGGCTCCGCGTTTCTGGCGGCGCCTCCGGCGCCGCCCCTGGCGCGCTCCGCGCGCCAGGGAGGGGGGTCCAGCGCAGATCCGAGGAATCCGCGCGGAGCGCCAACATTTTATGTGTATGTTTTTTTTTTTTTTTTTTTTTTTTTCTCTCTCTCTCTCTCTCTGTATATATATACATATATAGAGATGTATATTAATTTGTCTCAGCGCCATACGTCAGCAATGCGTACCTCCCGATCGGCCCTGCCTGTCCTAGTTTGGATTCGAACTGCATGGGGGCTGGCGACGCCTGAGCTGAGATGTCCTCTGAGCGTGACCGCGCCATCGACCACAAGGCCCAGCTCATCGACAACCACAACTGGCCACGGGTGCTCCAGGGTGACGGCCGCGACGTCTGCGTGGCGCCGCCCCTGGTGGACTCTACGCATGTTGACAAGATACGCTCGCAGGAGGCGCTCGCAACAGCTGGGCAAACCGCTATTTATCGGCGACGCCAAGCTGCGGCATGGTCGGCCTGTATGGCCCGACTTAATGAGTTACAAGATAACTGGCGACTACTTCGGTCCGCGCATATCCTTGCAGGTGCTCCTGCCGAACAGTTATGTTGCGCTGACCTCTTCCTACGCCATGGTGGACCATCTTCCACGCTGCAATTGTCTGAGCCATACCTCGTCTCTGGCTACCAACTGGATCGTCTACGTCTTCTGCTTGCAGAGTTGGCGGCCAAGACCCGCATCAGCAATATCTTCATCGCGACCCACAAGAGATCGAAGTGCCAGGAGGCGGCTTTGCACAAGCTGGTGCCGGAGGCCGTCATTCAGAATGTCACGCCCACGCCCGATTCGTCCAGGACCTCCATACCCGCGGGATGCATTGTTCCAACGGCATCACCGTCACGTGCAATACGGGGCTAGGCTTCTACAAGCCGCTGGCGGTTCGCGGGCAGTGGTGCCGCTGCGCGGCCGTCCATGTGTTTCAGACGTTGGTGCAGCATCCCGCGGTCCAGTTTGACGCGGTGGCCTTGGTCGGTCGTGGAGAGGGCGTCCGAAGTCATGCGGGACGCTGTGGTCAGGGTGGCGCGCCGGATCGATCGATATTTGCTCGATGTCCCGCCATTCCAGGAGGCCGAGGGCATGCGCAAGACCAGGCTGGACTTGCACGAGGCGAATGGATGCGCATTGCTCAGAAGACGCACGGTCCAGATTCCCAAGGAAGCCATCACGCCCAAGATGGCCGACACGTGGTACATAGTTCAGGCCGCCATGTGATGTGACACGTGCAGCAAGAGCTTCGGCGACTGCCCGTGCACGGGTGCCTACAGCGACCTGCAGAAGTTCACGAAGAAGGTTTCTGAACTCATAGTGGACTTCGAAAGCTACCGCATGGTAAGACGTGCCAAGTTGCGTGTTCGCCCCTGCCCCCGCTTTTCCTCCCCCTTCGGCTCGACTTTCCGGCTCCCTGCTTAGTTTGCTGCTTTTCGCTTCCCTGTACGGGCCCGTTGCCTTGAAATTGCCTGCGAAGAACATAGTTCGTGCTTGGAGATGTTCGAGCCGATCAAAAAAGCGGCCCCGGCGCGGCTAAACTGACGAACCTCGCCGCCAGTTACGTTCGCTCCTCCTCATCTTCCTCCTCCTCCTGCTCCTCCACCTCCTCCTTCCCCTCCTCCTTCAAGCCCCTAGAGGAAATATTTCAGCCCCCGAAGGTGGCCCAGTCCTGTGAAATCCGAGAAACCATCCCCCCCACATTAGACTTATCATTCGTCATATTGCTCATCCCCTCCCCCTTCCCTGGTCCGTCC
The DNA here is from genome assembly GCA_963575745.1 of Prorocentrum cordatum. Taxonomy (NCBI): domain Eukaryota; class Dinophyceae; order Prorocentrales; family Prorocentraceae; genus Prorocentrum; species Prorocentrum cordatum. Next base: position 74,373 of record CAUYUJ010016276.1, read on the forward strand.
TCTCTCAGGCCCTTTTTCCCCTCCATTATCCCATATTCTCATGCCCCGCTGGAGCTGGGGCAAGACCTTCCTCCGTCCCGATCATCCCCCCTGTTGTTTTCACTCCCCGCCTCCATCGCTCTCATTCACCTCATCTTCCGTTTTCCTCCGTACTGTGCCTCCTCATCCTCGTACTCCTCGTCTTCATCATCCCTTCATTCCCCGCCTCCTCGTTGTCCCCGCCCCCCCTTTGCACCCGCATCCTTCTTATCCATCCTGCTTTCTGCCTTCTCCTCCTTCTCTCCCTCCTCTTCCTTCTCTCCCTCCCCGTTCCTCTTTATGGGAGGACCGGCTGGACGTGGGGAGAGACATCAGCAAGCAATCGTCGCTGCCCGTAGCGCCTATCCCGTCGCGCCCGCCGCCGAAGGAGCCGGCCGGCGGGCCCGGGTGGGATGGTGGGGCGGGGGGGGGGTGGGGGGGGCCCGGAAGGCAAGGGATGGGGAGATGGGCGCGGACTGTGGAGCGGGGAGGGGTCCCATCCCCCACTTCTTGTAGTAGTAGTAGTAGTAGTAGTAGTAGTAGTAGTAGTAGTAGTAGTAGTAGTAGTAGTAGTTGTTGTTGTAGTTGTAGTTGTAGTAGTAGTAGTACT
>CAUYUJ010016276.1:82500-105000 GCA_963575745.1 Prorocentrum cordatum
CTCGATGCCACAGGGGGTGCGCCGGGGGTGCGGTCGCTACTTGTTTCGGCTTCGCAATGCGTGGCAGGCGTGGCATTTTCTCGACGCCACAGGGGGTGCGCTGGGGGTGCGGTCGCTATCCGTTTAGGGCTCGCAAAGCGTGCCAGGCGCGGCACTTTCTCGACGCCGAAGGGAGTGCGCTGGGGGAGCGGTCGCTATCCGTTTCGGGCCCGCAAGGCGTGACAGGCGTGACACTTCCTCGGCGCCACAGGGGGTGCGCTGGTGTGGCATGCGTTGCACTTCCTCGACGTCGCAGGGGGTGCCTTGGGGGTGCGGTCGCTATCCGTTTCGGGCTCGCAAGGTGTGGCTGGCCCGGCGCTTCTCCTCTCCACCTCTCCCCGTGACTGGCGTCACCAACGGCATCGGCGGGGCAACGGCCACCAACATCATTCTCACATGCTTCACCTCAGCTGTCATCACTTCAGCCATAATATAAGTATGTGGGTTTCCTCGGTATCGTAATTTTTGTTTTCGCTGTTGAAAGGAATTTGCAGGAAAACAGGTGGGGCGTTCCAAAAAGGGCGTTGCCTTCGCGAGCAAAAGGAGTTGTAATTTCTTCCGCGGCGGAAGGTCGGCGGACGTAAAACGAGGTCGCATCCGCCGGCGGAAGCTGGTGGAAGGGCGGCGGAAACTGGCGGAAGTGACACATGAGTCCCCAAGAGATGAACAGGTGTTTGGGTTTTGGGTGTCCGAAATAGCGCAGGTAGAGCAAAACGGAAGACATCACGAAACCAACACGAAAAACAAGGCTTAGGTCCAGCCCTGAGGACGGGGTCCTCACGATTCGCTGGTGGACCGCGCGGGAGGAGCTGGGCGAGGGGACAGGAGAGAGCGGGAGAGGGATGGGGGGAGGGGCAGCGGCGCAGGTACAGGAGGAGCAGGGGGGATTGGTGGAACGGGGAGGAAGGAAGAGGAAGAGGAGGAGGAGGAAGAAAAGGAGGAGGAGGAGGAGGAGGAAAAGGACCAGTGTAAACCCAAGGGTCATTAAAGATGCTGGAGTAGTAAACCCTCCCTCCAAGCTTCCTCTTCGTAGGCCCCTACAACGGTTCATTTCCATTGGGGGAGCTGCCTTGCTGGCAGACGCCCGTTTGAAGACCCTGACACTCGGGATTCCAACGCCACGAATTAACCGGACCGTGACTTTTTGACGATCCTGAATCGCGCCAGAACGCCATGTTTAAGACGTCAACACAGAGAATCAACGTAAGTGCTGCGCCCGCATAATCCTGAATCATTTCCGGTACGTTGATGAGAAAATGTTGTAAACGAATGTGCGCGGCGCTAAGGCGAAGGCCACGTTTCAAAAAGGAACCGCCCTCAATCCGTAAAACTCTTGCAAATGTGCGCCGCGTCTAGGCGAGAGCCACATTTTGAAAACGACCCGCCCGCGATCCGTGAAGCTCTTGCAAGTTGTTTTTTAACGAATGCGCGCCGCGCTAAGACGAGAACCACATCTTGAAAGCCACCCGCCCTCAATCCGTGAAACTCTTGTTTCAATGTTTGTAAACGAATGTGCGCCGCGCTAAGGTGAGGGCCACAGTTTGAAAACCACCCGCCCTCCATGTGTAAAACGGTTTCAAACCTTTAAGCTTCAGAGTCATAAGTAGTGAGGAAGTCTCAGGCGAAACGCTCGCCCCCCCCTAAAAATTAGCCTCGGGTTGCGACAGGGAGAAGCTCCTTATAACGAAAAGGAATGGAGGAGGAGGAGGAGGCGGAGGAGGAGGAGGAGGGGGAGGAGGAGGAGGAGGAGGAGGAGGAAAGGCGGGAGGATTGAAAAGGATGGGGATCGAAGAAGCCGCGGACGACGCGGAGGAGGACGCAGGAGGAGCGCGAGTGGAGGAGCGGAGGGCCGACCCGAGGACAAGCCAGCGGGCCCGCCCCCCGCCTTCACGGCTCACGTGCCCCCGCAGACGGAGACTTTGGACAACGACGCCGCCGATCTCCAGCGTTAAGTCGGGCCCGTCCCTCTACAGGAGGAATGTTCAAAAATTGTCAAACCATAGTCTGGGGACGATGTTTTGACTATTGTTTTGTTTGTTTTACTTTTTTTATTTTTCCTCGAAAATCCGCCTGTAGGAGGACATGCCCGACCTAACTCCAGCGCCTCGCGCACACGTCGCCGGTTGCCCTTTGGGTACTCGGGCAGTGCGACGCAGCGGGCGACTACAAGACCGAGGCTCGAGGGCAGAGGGCAGAGAGAGGATGCACCATCAGAGATCAGAGGGGGAAGAGCAAGAACCAGAGCAAACCCAGCATACGCCACTGATGCTGCGCAGTAGAGCCTGCTGCACCAAGCCCAATACTTGTAAATTTGGCCAGGTACCTCGTTTTGCTGCGGCCGACATCCCGCTTGCCGGAAAGGTGCAGGACCCGTAGACGCGCACGGTGAGAAATGGGGCGTTCTGAGGTGCGGAGCAGCGCGTCTACTCTTTGTTTGCCCGCGAACAAAAGGCACGGACTGCCAGCCATCTCTCCGCGCGTGCAGCCAGCAGGAGACTCGAGCAGAGGCTGGGCGCCCCCAGGGTGAAGGCGCGAGTGCTGAGAGAAGCGCCCGTCCAGTCGTACCGTTTCCGAACGTTGGTGCTCCAGGCTCCTTTGAGTTCAGATGCTGAACATTTCAGGGTCCATAGATTCTGTCCATCGAAGAAGAAAACATGCCATACAAAGAAACTGTTGGTGCTCTGCGCGGATGTCTTGGATCCGCGCTGGGCCCCACCGGAGGCGCCTCCAGCGCCACACCTGGCGCGCTCCTCGCGCCAGGGAGGGGGTACCGTTTCCGAACGTTGGCCGTCCTCCATGCGTGTTGATGCTGAACATTTCAGGGTACTGCGTCTCCAGCTGTAAGGAAGCATCCGGCAGTCGATGAGCCATGTTGAGACGGACGGCCTTTCGTCAGGCGTTGCAGAATCCATGCTGTGTGTAGCAGAAATCTGTCGGCAACGGGGGCAACAAGGGCTCCGGGCTGGCACACCCTCCCGGATATCCCGACCCCCCCCCCCTTTTTGAGCCCCCCCGCGGTATGAACAATCCTGGGAGGCGCGAGAAAGTGACAAGAGCGGCCCAGCAGGGGCCAAGGGCAGTTGGAAATTTACAAAGACGGCTCAAGACGGCCACAGCAGCCCCCTCAACGGGCCCGGGTGGCCTGGAGGGAGCACCCCTCAGAACTTTCAAACGAATTTCCTTTGATTTTTGGTTTGCGTTTCGCATGAGTATGTGTCTTTCAGCCCCTCAGGGCGCCCAGGACGGGACAAGAGGCCTCAAAGTTCGCCGCTAGGCGGCCCAAGAGATGCCCATGAGTGGCAGTGCAGGGGGCCAGCGTCATTGGCAGGTTCAGCCACGGGCCAGCGCACGGCGGCAAAGCTGTGGACGATTTGCACCATTTTCGAGGAGACGGGGGACATGACTAAGGCCTGAGGGCCGAGGGAGGGACTGCGGCCCTTCGCCCCTCTCTCGCGCACGCGCGCCTCCAGCCATGCACAGCGGAAAGAGAGAGCCCTCGCGGTGCCGCCTGCGGTACTCTCCAGCGCTCAGTTGCCGACCCCCTGCAGAGTACGTGTACCTTCGTGGCGGCTCCACAACGGTCACGAAATAGTTCCAAGGTGGTCTGGTCACCATGCGTCCAAGAGGCTGGCTCGATGACGGCCGCAAGAAACGTTGGGGGGGAAGCCAGGACATGTTTTCACCATGCCCCCGAGAAGGGAGCAAACATTGCATGCGTGGTGCGCATGATGTTTGTAGCGTGTGCACGTGGTGCGCGTGCGGGTTGTGGCCGTCTCGCTCAGGCCTGCATCAAGAGAAAGGGGTGCAGTAATTCACCCCTGTTCCGCCCGCGCCAATAATTCCCGTGGTCGCTTGAGGCCTCTTGGGGCCTCTTGCTCCAGGCTCTGGGGACAGGCCCCGAATAGTCTGAGCACGCTGTGGGGTGCATCAGAAGCTCCAGAAGCGCCCCAGATCGCCCGACTGATGATCAAGATCAGCGAGGATGGTCGCAGAGGCTCTAAATGCTGTGCAGACGGTCACAAGGTGGCCGCAGAGGCTCCAAATGCTTTGCAGACGGCCACAAGAGAGCCCCAAGCAGACCCCCAGCTGATCCACACCAGTTTAAAACAACGAACTGTTCAGACTTGGGGCATTCCTAGAATTCTTAAGGTTCTGGTCGAAGATTGATCCAAAGATGCTTCGGATAAACCGATCAGAATATCAATAGACCATCAGAAGGGCCCTACCGTGAAGGGTCGCAAGATAGAGCTCGAGTGCCCCAAAAGAGCCCCAACGGGCGCGTTTTATTCACATAGTTCTGTTTTGTGTTGGTCTCGTGACTTTGATTTGCTCTAGATGCCACTGCCTTGCATTTGAGCTTCTTGAAATTAGTTTGCCACGTTGTGCGCTGATTTTCACTATGGTGTGTGGCAGTTCCTTGGTGTTCCCTGTCAACGTGTTGGTTGCACTGCCGTTACATTAGCTTGCATGTATTGCCGCGCACTGTTTTGCATTGCTTCGCACTGACCTCGCATGGGTCTGCGCTTCTCGGTAGTACGTCTCTCTGCTCGGTCTGTCTGTTTGCTGTTTCTGTTAGAACTCATTACATATGTGCGTGCTCATGCGGATGCGGCTGTGTGCCTGTCCAGGGCTGGAGTTCACTATAACCGAAGCGCGCGCGATGCGTGCGCATGGTCTCAAACGAGAAACGCTTGAATCCCGAACGGCTCAAGCAAGGTTTGCCAGCGTGGCCCCGAGTCATTGCACCGTGGCCGTGCGAGGCACATGTTGCACGCGTTGTGGCCGAAGCTATGTGGTGCAAGATATGCGGCGAAACCTTGGCGGAACCCGAGGTGGGCGGCCACAAGGCGGCCATGGGCGGCAACGCGGCGAAACCTCGACGGAACTCCCACGTGGTCAGCAGCGAAGCGGCCACGAGGCAGCCAAGGGCGGTGACGCGGCGAAACCTCGGCGGACCCATACAGTCCTCGGTGGCGCAGGTCAGAACTCTGAAGTGCAGCGACGAGGCGGCCACGACAGCGACGCGGCGAAACCTCGGCGGACCCCCATGTGACGCGGGCGGCATCGAGGTGGCCACGAGGCGGCCCAGGGCGGCGACGCGGCGAAACATCTGCGGACCTCCCAAGCGGGCGCCACCGAGGCGGCCACAGGATAAAACGCGGCGAAACCTCGGCGGACCTCCCAAGTGGGCGGCAACGATGCGGCCACTGGCGGCCACAGGTGGAGACGCGGCAAAACCTCGGCGGACCTCCCAAGTAGGCGGCAACGAGGTGGCCACGAGGCGGCCCAGGGCGGCGAAACCTCTGCGAAACCTCGGCAGAGCCCCATGTGGGCGGCAACGATGCGGCTACGAGGCGGCTGCGGGTAGCGACGCGACGAAACCTGCATCTGTGCAGTTGCTAGGAACTGGAGCTGTAGGGAATCATCCCCACGTAAGTCGCAACCGAACACTTAATTTCAAATCGCTGCCGCCCTCCATCCGTGTAGTTGTCGGACTGGTCAAGACGAGCGCGCGCGGTTTCGAGGCGAGACATGCATGTTCAATTCGGGGCGTCTTCCACACGCGCAGGGGTTCGACATTCCAAGTTGTTCGGAGGTATCAGACGAAACGCATATACACCCTTTTTGTGCTGACACGTTCTGGTGCGATGATGTGGGGTTTTGCATGCAAATGGAATGGGGGAGGGAACGAGGATGAATTGGAGGATCAGGGGGACGACGACGACGAGCAGAACGAAGAGCAATAGGATTGTGAACACCTGCAGGAGGGGAACAGGTTGGAAGCATCACTCCTGGGCTTTCTTGTGGTGATGGCGGTCATCCCTTTGGAGATTCGCTCGGGCTTCTAACGTGAGTCCCCCATCCGCCTTATCCTCCTTCTCCCCGTCCCGACAGGTGTGCAGGCGCTTCGCGGAGAAGATGGGGCTGGAGTGGCTGAAGCCGGCGCACCTCCTGGAGCTTGCCGTCAAGACGCCCCCGAACCGCCGCACGCCCTTGATGGGCCGGTGAGAATTACAACGCAAACGTAATAGTAAGTCGGGCACGTCCCTCCACAGGAGGAAATCGTGAGAAAAAATAGTCTGGGGAAGATATTTCGACTAGATTTGACTGTGTTTGAATCTGTCTTGGCTTTTTCTTCTAACAACTTTCCTGCCAGAATCCGCCTTCAGGAGGACATGCCCGACCTCAACGTAGGAAGGATCGGCCTCCACCATGCGCATCTCCGCCGTTCGAGTCGTCGCGTCGTAGGTTTCTCCCTGGCAGGTGCGCGGAGCAGCTGCAGCGCGGCATGGTCGTCTCCGTGGCCGACGCGCTGGGGCTGAGCCTGGAGCTCGCTTTGCCTCGGATGACAGAGCCTCTGCCCACCACGTCCCAGGGCGGCCAAAGGCCGATAAGGAGGCTCTGGGGTAGAGCGAAGGACGGGACAACCATCGGGATAAGCGTCTCCGTCCATCGAACATCTTCTGATGCGCCGTCTGCATGTAGATGAGATTTAGGTTCTTAGAGTTGTACGTTCGCCATGACGCATGTGGGTATACATACATATACATGTAAGTGTACATTGATGAAGAATCGATCTCCCTACTTGTTCGCCCTCCAAGCATCTACCAACGCATTATTCGTCTGCCGACCCCACAGTGCACCAATCGATCTCACGATTTTGATTTCGACCTGGCTGCCACTTGAGTGGTTGATGTAAGTATCCATCGGCCTTGCGATGTACCTATTGACGCTACCATGTCGCAATCAGTACCGTGAGTATCGATCTGCCCTTGGCACTGTTAATACACACGTCGATCTAGTTGTAAATATGTATATACTTGTATGGCTCACGATCTGCCTACCGATTCATTTACAGCCGGTCAGTATACCATCGGGGCAATCGTCGGGACAACCATCTTGAAAATCGTCGGGACAACCATCGGGACAACCAACGGGACAACCATCTGACAAGACAACACTTGGGACAACAATCAAGAAAGCCATCGGGACCATCACGGAACAACCGCGGGACCATCACGGGACAACCACAGGACAATCGCGGGACAACCCCGGTCCCAAATCTGCCAATTGGCCGGGGAAGAAACATTTGCTTCGATTTCGCCTTAGAAGCGGCGGGGACATTCCTCCTCGCCCGCGCACGTAATTTCGCCTCGCCTGCACGCACGGAACGAACCCGAAGCCGAAACCGATTTCCCGGTGGGGAGTCTCTTTTTTTGTTCAAAGCTCACTCCCCCACCCCGATCCTCCCTCATCCATTGTATTCTCTTCCATCCCTTCGTTGTTCCTCCTCAGACGCATCCTCTCCTTCTCCCCCCATGGTATGACTTCAAGCCTGATGATCCTTATCATCATCCTGTTCCTAATCGTCCCCGTCCCCCTGTATCCGGTTTCATCCTCCGCATCGTCCTCCCTCCTGGTTCTGCCGTCAGTGAACATGGGTCTTGCATCCGCTTGCCTCTGTGGCATGGGTGTAACCTGGATGTTCACGGCATCATTGGATTCGTTACGTGATCCATCGAAGATTTCTACGGCGAGTCATTGCCGCCCCATGCCTTTCTTTGGAAATGCCTATGTGGCCAAACGTTGGGCCAAAGTTTGGCCAACAAATTGGACTTTGAGTTCCCTCAGCCGTGGTGGAGACCCTGAGGGGGAAGAGGAGTAGGAGGAGGAACACAGGAAGGAGGAGGAGGAGGAGGAGGAGGAGGAGCAGGAGGTCCCTTGGGGCCTTCCTGGGGACCCTCGTGCATTTGGGTCATTTGGGGCCGTATGGGATCCATGTTGGGCCGACTTGGGCCGATTTTGGGCCATCTTGGCCATCTTGGCAGGTATTTTGGACCGTCTCGGAGCCCATCTTGGGCCGCCTTGGAGGCTATCCTTGACATATTGGTGACCCCTTGCGATTGTTCTGAGCCGTCCTGGGACGATCTCGGGGGGTCTCTGGGGCCGTCTTGGGCGCGCTCGAGCCCGAACACGCAATAGTTTGATTAGATCCACACTGGTACCAAATTCGCAAACAAGGTGTGGAAGGTCATGAGGGAAGTTGGCTTACAGTGGGGGGGGCATGTCAAGAAAGAAACTGCTCGCCTCCAGGGTGCCCTGGGTTTCTTGGGTTGGTGTCGCTATGGAGAGCGTGACGTGGCCACACCAAAAATCAATGGACGTCCTGGGGTCTCAGGGCTGGGCGTCTTGTGGAAGGTTTCTTGTGGACTGGCCTCCACTGTACCATGGCGAAGACGGTGGCCCGCGTCGGGTTGTAGCAGGTTGCGCGGGCGCGGCGACAAGTGGCGAGCGCGCAGGGGAGGAGGTTTGGCGACCATGGGAAGATTGGATGGCGCACGGGAACACTCAAGTGGACGTGGGAAGGTTGGATTGTCACGGGGGAGATGGGAAAGACATGCGGAAGTTCAGAAACACACGGGGAAGTTTGGAATGACATGGAGGAGTTCAAGAAGGCATGGGGAAGGTGGGAATGATATGGAGGAGTTCAACAGGGCATGGGCGTGGTCGCTGGGATTTTGTTGAAGTTTTCTGTTGAGGCTTCTTGGCCATTTGGAGTTGCCTTGGAGCGGTCTTGGGGCCTGTTGGAGGCATCCAGGAAGCTATCTGGAACCAACCTCGGCTACTTTGAACCGTCTTGGGGCCTCGGGGGAACTCTTGGAGACATCCCGGGCCATCTTGTACGTTGTGTACCTTGGACCATCCGTCGAGACCCAGGGGTCGAATGAGGAAGCGCGCTAACCTACTTCCGCCGAGAGTGCTGGTCGGAGGTCGCACGATCCCCCTGGAAGTGTGGCCGGACGGGCCTATCAGAGGCCCCCCAGCTCTGGGCGATTGGGCCACGCGAGCCCCGCAGGCGCAGCCATACGAGCCCTCGGGCCCCCCCCGCGATGGCCTGGACTCGGCGTCACCCCAACAACCTTATACTATGTGTGCGTCGCCCCCCAAGGGGCGCCGCGCGATCCGAGAAATCTTATAGTATATGCGTCGTGGCGGGGGCTTTCTGGCCACACCGCTCGGGAAACCATGATCGGTACACTGTATGTTCGGGTCGGACGCGCGCCTCCAAGGAGTACATGTAGTACTGGTATGGTCTCTGTGCGCCCCATGGACGGCCCAGAACCTCGCAACCTTGGGCGCCCCAGCCTCAGCCGCCAGAGCCTTCGCTGAAGGGGGCCCAGAGCTCCCCAGCAGCGTTCACCACCCTGACCTTCAAGGAGGGCTAAAAAATAGCACCAGGACCTCGATATTTCAATTTCTGTCGAGGTGGCAGCCCAGATAGGTCTATAGGTCTGGAGGGCTGATTTTTAGCACTCTGGAAGGTCAGGGCAGAAGGGGGCCTGGGGCGCCGCGGAGTCCCCGAGCCTTATAGCGGGAGAGGGTCCGGAGCCCTCCGGCCTAGGCCGGAGCCCGAATTCTGCTGGGGGGCTTGCGGAGCTCCCTACCCAGACCCGCTCGCGGTGGAGGGTTCTCGCTATCTTCGGCCTCATTGGGGGCCTCTTTGCGGGCCCTCGGGGCCGTGAAAGAACGCTTCGGGATGAAAAGCCGGCCCCGGGGAAGGGGTCCGCACCTCTGGGGGTCGTGTCATGAAAAATCATGACGTCGGGGGTCTGGGAAGGAGGGGCCCAGCGGCAGGGATCGGAGAGACGACGCGACCGACGGACGAACGACGGACGACAGACGACAGACAATATTCAAAAATAGACAAACAAACATTCAAAAATATTGACAACATTCAAAAAAATCATTGGGTAACACCTGAGCCGGGGGCTCCCCCATCTCATGAGCCGGGGGAGCCTGCAGCCCCCGAGCCCTAGCCGGAGGGGGGGCCGCGGGTCCAGGCCTCCAAGGCGAGGATCGCGCCGCGTCGCCGATGCATCGCCACTGCGGCCCGTTTTGCTTATCGTCGACGTCGCCGACGCATCGCCGACGTCGACGATGCTCGGGCCGGACGAAAGGGGGGGATCGGGAAAGGGGGGGGGGCGAAATTTGCTGTATGCAGCTGGTTTCGGCCTCACCGAGGGGCCCATTCCTCGATACATGGCCGCCTCCGGCGCCGGGAGGCGCCGGGGAAATCAGCTTCGTGAGCTGATTCTCAACCCCCCCCTTTGCTATCCCCCCCCCTTCGCCCGGCCCGAGATGCGTCGCCGGTGCATCACCGATGCATCGCCGATGCATCGGTGACGCATCGGCGGTGCGACGCGATCCTCCGGCCCCATCTGCTCTGGCCCCTCCTATAGGAGGCGTCCTTCGTCGGGGGCCAGCCTCAGCCGGGAGGGGCCCGCGGAGATACCCTGGAGCCCCCCCTCAGCGCCATGGTCGGCGACTCGATTTGGGCTCGACTCCGTGCCGAGGCGGTCCGATCCGCCGCTTGTTCCGATTCGCTTTCCCGGTTCGATGCTGTCAACCCAGACCCCCTCCTCCTCCTCCTCCTCCTCCTCCTCGGGGCAAGGCTTGGCGCTTCGCGTGTCTCCACCAGCTCGCTGTTTTTTTCCCCTGCTTCGGCGCGGCCCGTTCCAGCTTGCTCGGCGTTCGCCTCGTCTTCGCGCGCCCACGTAGCAAAAAGTATCTCCACCAGCCCATCCAGCAGCGATTCCCAGCGAGTTGCCCAGATCAGGGAAGTGCAAAAGGATGCGGTGGGGCGAACCCCCCCCAAAGTTGAAGCGTCTCCCCCTCCAGCGCTCTCCGCCCCCCCCCACCCGAAGGCCGCTGGCGCCTCCCGCGAGCTTGCGGTGGCCACACCAGGTCCGAGCCGAGTGCGGCTTCGGGCTGCAAGTGTGCCCATTGCCCGCGGCCGCCGTGGGCGCAGGGCGCGTGAGAGCGGAGAGCGTGGAATGTGGCGGCGCTCCTCCCAACGTCTCTTTACGTCCGCCTGGCGCTCCCCAGGCCCATCCACTTTCCCGCATGACCTCCAGCTTCCCCAAGCGGGTGTCGCCCCCTCCGACGGTCCAGACCTCGCCCGAACCTCACCAGTTTGAAACATATACTTATCCCTGTGCTTGGCATCGCCTCGCCTCGATGTCGATCTTGAGGACTCCCTCCGTTTCTGAGGGCACATCCCTGAGACTGTCCTCGCCTGTCGCTCGCCCATCTTGGGGACAGGGATGAGATCGAGGCTGCTTAGAACTGCTCCCCCAGGGGCTGCCCGGCTTCCGCACGGCATGCCCGCCGCGCGCCAGCGCCCAAGCCGGCGCATGGCCGCCCAGCCTCCTCCGCCTCGCAGCGCGGCGCCCGACACCTCCAGCGAAGGCGTCGGTCCTGAGTGGTCCGAGGGCTCGATCAAGCAATGGTAGACTACAGTCGGGGCCCTGAAGAAGGAACCCTTTTGGTTGGGGAGGGGCTCTGCGTTCCTTAAGTGTTTCACAGCTTGCCTCAGGTTTTCCTTATGTTTTCGATCGGAAATCGAAGTTTAACTTATGGAAAAAAAGGGGCCTCGTTCCTTATTTAGGGTTCCTTAGGTCAACGCCCCGACTGTACTCGCCTCCATCCCTGGAGGCTGTCCAGTGCCGGGGCCGCCTCGCTCGCGCACGTCTGCAATCCAGATTGTTCCAGTGTCGGCAGCTGCTGCGCCGAATCGAGCGCTTTCGGTCCTACAGGGCGCGCTGCCGCCGAAGCCCTTGCCGCATTTCTGGGCGCCCTTGCGTTCAGATGTGCGCTCTCGCCCCAACGTGGCTAGCACTTCTAGGTCCGACTCTGTTCTCGTCGTTGCCGTCCCCCTCCCTTTCCCTTCTCCGCCTTTCCCTCCTTCTCCTGCTCCTGATGATCCTCTCCCTCCTCCTGTTCATTTTCCTGTCCGGCCTCCTGCTCATCCTCAACCTCCTTCTTCCCATCCAATGTGCAAAGCCCCCGCTTGCCTCGTTCCGCGTCGCACGGCGAGGTCATCTGGGAGATCAAGGTTCTCTGGCGAAAATATGGTTTCAGCGCAGTGGAAAGGGATGGGTGGGATGGGTCGTGTCAGGTTCCCTCCAGACGTGTCGTTTTTTGTTTTGTCCTCTCTCTCTCTCTCTTTCTCTTTCGTTCTTCATTTCTTTATTTCTTTTTGTTTTCTCTCTTTCTCTGACTTCCCCACCCCTCCTTAACTTCGGATGCAACTCCTGGGAGGTAAAATTCGGACTTGCCCTGGTCCAGAATTTGGCTTAATCCGGCCTAATCCCGCTGAATCCGGCGCCATACCGCGCAATCCTGCTTAATCCCGCGCTTACTCCCAGGCATGATCTGGCGTGACAGCCCCCCACTGGGGCCTAATGCTCCTTAAGTACTCTTTCTGACGAAGACCTCCCAGCAGTTGTCTCCTAACGTAACCTTACCGTGCCTCCCTCATCATCCGCCACCTCCAGTTATGAGGAAAATCCTGGAAGCCACGCGCGGCGCGTAATAGTAGTATGACCTAGTTCACGCGTCAGTTCTGCAAGCCATGGGTCCACGCTTGCGCGGCGATGCTCCGGAGACGGTCCGACGTAGATCCGACGTATAGCCCGACGTGAACCCCAAGTAAAGCCGACTTGGATCCGACGCAAATCGGGTCTCAAGTTGCCGCGCGAGGCCTTTTCTCGCTGCGGGGCGGCGTTGCTAATAACAAACAAAAAGTTACTGCGCGAGGCCTCCAGGAGTTTCCTCACAACTCCAGGAGCTGATGACGTCCGCACGCTGCAAGACGAACGGCTACGTCCTCGACTTCCCGCCGGTCCGGCCCGAGGACTCCGAGGCCGTGGCGGCCTTCGTGCAGCGGGTCCGCGCGCCGTTGGGTGTGCGCATGCTTCCTCTGGGGAGGGAGGGTAGAGAAGAGTGGAGGAGGAGGACGAGGAGGAGGAGGAGGAAGAGGAGGAGGAGGAGGAGGAGGAGGAGGAGGAGAAGCATGAGGAGGAGGAGAAGGAGGAGGAGGAGGAGGAAGGGGAGAAGGAGGAGGAGCAGGAGGAGCAGGAGGAGGAGGACCAGTGTAAACCCAAGAGGCATCAACGATCTTGGAATCAACCCTTCCTCCCAGCTCCCTCTACATAGGCCCTCCAAAACGGTTCATTATCACTGAGGTAACTGCTTTGTTGGCAGACATCTGTTCGAAGACCCTGACGCATGCCAAAACATTGTTCTCGAGATTCCAGCGCCACGGATCAACCTGACAGTTGCGTCTTGACGATCCTGAATCGCGCCAGAACGCCATTCCTGGGACTTGACCACCGCGAACCAATATAACTTGTGCACCCTCATAAGCCAGAATCTTTGCAAAACACCATTTCTAGTACGTTGAACATGGGAATCCGTGAAACCCTTGTCAATGCGTTAAACGACTGTGCAGGGCGCTAAGGCGAGAGCCACATTTTTTAAGGAACCGCACTCAATCCGTGAACCCCCTGCACATATCTTGAAAACGAAAGTGCATGGCGCTGAGGCGAGAATCACATTGTTTAAAGGAACCGCCATCAATCCGTCAAACGCTTGCAAATGTTTAAGACGAGCGTGCGCGGCACTAAGGCGAGAGCCACATTTTGAAAACCACTCGCCCTCAATCCGTGAAGCCCTTGCACTTGTAAAAAACGAGTGTGCGCGGCGCTAAGGCGAGAGCCACATCTTGAACCCCCCCCGCCCTCCATCTGTGAAGCTGTTGTCAAGTTTAAATCTTCAGAGTCATAAGTGGTGAGGAAGTCTCATGCGAAACGCCTGGCCCGCCCTAAAAAAGTGGCCTCGGGATGCGACAGGGAGCATTGATCTTTAAGGAGAAGGAATGGAGAGGAGGAGGAGGAGGAGGAGGAGGTGGAGGAGGAGGAGCAGGAGGAGGAGGAGGAGGCAGGAGGAGGAGGAGGAAGGGAGGGGGGAGGAGGAGGAGGAGGAGGAGGAAGAGGAGGAGGAGAGGAGGAGGAAGAGGAGGAGGAGGAGGAGGAGAGGGAGGAGGAGGAGGAGCCTAGGGAGGAGGAGGAGGAGGAGGAGGAGGAGAAGAAGGAGGAGGAGGCGGAGGAGGTGGGGAGGAGGAGGAGGAGGAGGAGGAGGAGGAGGAGGAGGAGGAGGAGGAGCAGCAGGAGGAGGGGAGGAGACAAAGGAGGAGGGGAGGAGCAGCAGGAAGAGGAGGAGGAGGAGGGGAGAGTAGGAGGGAGGAGGAGGGGCGGCTGCCGGAGGGGGGGCCTCCGGCAGCGGCGGCCCTGGGCAGTGGCGGCCTGCCGCCGCTGTGGAGAGGGCAAACGGCCGGGCCGTAGCCGCGTCTGGCGCCAGCACTCTTCAAAATCATGGGCGCGGCAGCCAAAGGGGACAAGACGAGGCCGCGAAACCGCCGGGCCGTAGCTCGAAGAAGAAAAACGCCATACGTAAACATGAACTGTTTGCGCTCCGCGCGGATTTTTTTGGATTCGCGCTGGGCCCACCCGTCGGCGCCTCCGGGCGCGCTCCGCGCGCCAGGAAGGAGGGTCCAGCTCAGATCCAAGAAATCCGCGCGGAGCGCCAAAAGTTTATGTATATGGCGTTTTTGTTCTTCTTCTGCTTCTTCTAGTAGCCGCGTCTGGCCAGCACTCTTCAAAAACATTGGCGCGGCAGCCGACGACGAGACGAGAGAGGGGGGACGAGAGAGCGAGAGTAGAGGTGGCGAGGGCGTGTGAGGGCTGATGTGGAGGGTAGGGGGCCCATCCTGCTTCATTGCCCCCTCCGCCCCTGACCCGACCCCCTTCTCCCCAGCGCTGTCCTCCCCTAAGGGCCATACCACGCTACCATGCCCCTTGTGTTCTGACCCTTCGCTTCCGTCCCCATCCCTCCGTCCCGAAGCCCCCCCGCCCACTGATGGCCCTCCTCGCCCCACCCCGACCTTGGGCTCGTGTTAGCCGATCTTCCCGGCGTGTCGCAGGTCCGGGACTTGTCGGGCTCGGCGACCGTGGACTGGGAGGCGTTCCTGCGGGACGAGGTGCAGCTTCCGCCCCTCGCACCCGAGCCAGAGCCGCCCGAGCCTCCCGCAGAGGAGGGCGAGGGCGAGGAAGAGGGAGGCCCGGGAGGGCCAGAAGAGTCCCCTCTCCCATTCCCCCTCCCCTCTCCTCTCCCTCTCTCCCTCTACATATATATATATATATCTATATATATGTGCATACATACAGGTAAACATCTCTGTATATGTGCTAAGGTACACCTATATATATATATATATATATATATGGTTAGTGTGCTCTGGCTTTCGTGCTCTCTGTCTCACACTCTTTCTCTCTCTCTCTCTCTCTCTCTTCTTCTTGTTTCTCTCTCTCTCTCACACACGCTAACTCCGTCTCTCTCTCTCTCTCTCTTCCTCTCTTTCTCTCTCTTTCTCTGCTTTTCCAGTCCTGTCGTTCTCAATGATTTGCCGTCTCTCTCTCTCTCTCTCTCTCCATCTCTCTCCCTCTCTCTCTGTCTGTTTTTGTGTGCCTCTCTCTCTCTCTCTTTTTTTTTTTTCTCTCTCTCTCTCTCTCTCTCTTCTATTTCTCTCTCGCTCGCTCGATTCACTCGAACTCCTGCACCTCGCATCCTACTTTGGTTTTCTGTCCCTCCTGTCCTCGCTCCCGGGCATCCTCGTGATCCTCCCCTCCCTCCAAAAACTCTCCGTATCTCCCTTTTCGGTGTCGTCTTCGCCCCTCCTCTCTTTCCCCTCGCGCTCTTCATTGGGCCTCGGATTCCAAGGCCGTGGACGCAGCAGTGCCAAAGAAAGGCTCCAGCGAGCACGCTCATCTTGCCCCATGCCACCCAGCCGCTCGTGTTCCCGACCCCCGTCCTCTGCCTTGTCGCAAGCGCTTCGTTAACAGCCGGCGCCTTTTTTCACTGTAGGCGCTTCCTCCTTTCTCGCGAGACTTCAAACAGAAAAAAAACGAGGGCCAGTCACTCTCAACCTCCTCATCTCTTCCCCTTTTGTCCTCCTCGGGGGGTGGGGGGCTTTCAAAGGCTTCAGGAGCTTGTTGGGTCTTGTTAGTCGGTTCTGGGGGATCCTTCCTCCGTCCTCCCTCTGCTTCCACCCTCTGCCCTCCTGTTTCCTCCTTCACCTCCCCACCTCCCCCGCATCCCCCCTCCCACCACTTCCACATCCTCCACGAGCTCCCCCGCCTCCCTCCTCATCCTGTCTTCTCTCCCCGCTCCGCCCTGCATTTTCTCCCGTCTCCTCCTCCTTTTCCTCCTCCTCCTCCTCCTCCTCCTCCTCATACTCTTTCCTGCTTCGTCCCCGTTCCTCTCTCCCCCTCCCCCCCTCACTCCCCCTCCCTCCTCCCACTGTCCATCCCTCCGCCTCTTGCCTCCTAATCCCTCCGCCTCTTGCCTCCTACCCCCCCCTCCCCCTCCCTCCTCCCCTCTTCCCCTCCTCCTGTCCCCCGCCCCCTTCCGAGCCACCGCCAGGCGGCGAGGGCGGGGACGCGACCGCGGAGGACGACGCGGCCGAGGGCGGCGAGGAGGAGGAGGAGGAGGAGGGCGGCGAGGCGGCGGCGGGCGGCGCGGGCGCCGCTGACGAGCCGCCCGCGGGCGGGCCCGGCGAGGGCGCGGAGGGCGAGGCGGGCGGCGAGGCCGCGGAGGGCGAGGCGGAGCCGCGGGAGGAACAGGAGCGCCGCGGGAGGCTTCCCGACGTCCTCCTCGCCGAGCTACAGCCAACCCGCACGGAAGCTGTTTTTTTTAGGGTCGGGCGATCACCCGCGTTATCGGGCTTGCCCCCCCCCCCCCCCCCCCCCCCAGGACAACCTAACCTGGCCGGTTGTGCAGGTCCGAGGGAGGGTGGCGCGCGGGCATATGCAGGGCTGCCCACAGCGCGAGGGTTAGGTTATCGGCCAGACCCCTCCTCCCCCCCCCCCGGGATAACCCGGGTTATCGCCGATTCCCAAAAAACTGTCTCATGGCAAGGGTGGGCAACCTTCCCAAAGGCACCCTCGCATCCTTAGGGGAACGAAGAATGGCACGAACATGATAGCTCGGAGGTCCGCGCGGATTTCTCGGATCGGCGCTGGGGCCCCCTGGCGGCGCCTCCCGGCGCGCCGCTGGCGCGCTCCGCGCGCCAGGGAGGGGGGCCCAGCGCGGGTCCAAGAAATCCGCGCTGACCTCCGAGTTTCTTGTTGTGCTTACAGCGCCGTTGTTTATACATGCTCCGCGTGCGGATCATGTATTCAACATGCAGGGATTTAGTATTAGAAACAACGATGAGTTCATGCATACATTTATTCATCCATTAATCATGTATGAGAAATCCAATATTTCTAAAAATCCTATGTATTAACAACTGCCCTGTATGTCATGTTTCGTTCCCCTCACCCTC
Organism: Prorocentrum cordatum; assembly: GCA_963575745.1. Classification (NCBI taxonomy): domain Eukaryota; class Dinophyceae; order Prorocentrales; family Prorocentraceae; genus Prorocentrum; species Prorocentrum cordatum. The sequence continues at coordinate 99,767 of CAUYUJ010016276.1, forward strand.
GCCTCCTCGGTCCATCCCTTGGCCGCCTTCGTGGGCCGCGCCCCGCTCGCCGAGCTTCGAAGGTGGGCGCCCAGGGCCTTGGCAGCCTGCCCGACCGCGCCTCCTTCGGATGCGGGCCGGCGGCATCCGCCGCTGTGCTCGGAGGTCTCTGAGTGTCCCGAGCGTGCTGCGGGTGTCCTGGCGTTCTCGCGGGTCTTCGCGGTCTGCGGGCCCCTGTGCCTGCGAGGAGGGGCCTGGCGAGCGCCGCAGAGCGGCGGTGCTGCAGCACGTGCACGGGGAATGGTGGGGTCTATCGCTCCGGCCGTGAGTCTTGGTCGGGACGTCATGTGCTCTTCGACGATGGCGGAAGTCGTGGTGGTCGGTTGGCAACCCCGAAGGCTAGCGGGCTAAGGACAGCCAGACAGACCCCCCAGTCAACATTGGGCTGGCTTTTGGGGGGGTATTGTTCACGAGGTGATGCTGGCCTACTCGTCTTTTGGGGGCCTGGGGAGTGTGCGTCCTGGACCCCGCTTGCCCGTAGGGTGGCCAGCCGAGCACGAAGCAGGAGGGCAGCCCAGACGGCGAGGAGGGACCCGCGGAGCCGCCGCCGCCGCCGCCGCCGGTGTTGGTGCCGAACCCGCTGGCCAACTCCATGCCTCGGAGATTACTTGTTCTGTCGGCGGAGACCGACGAGCTGGCCGGGTGGAAGCAGGTGCTGCTGAAGTTGCAGCACGAGGAGAAGGCCAGGCGCCGCAAGGAGTTGGAGGCAGCAGGCGAGGAGGTGGAGGACGAGGACGCGGAAGAGGAGGAAGCCGCGGAGCAGCCTGCGCTTCCTGAGGAGGAAGAGGAGCGAGAGGAGCTGTTCGACAAGAATGCCGGCGACGTGCTCAGGACGATGGCGGAGTTCGTGCCAGCCCCGCCGCTGGAGCAGCCGAAGGCGCTGCCCCCCATTCCCGAGGTGTCGCTGGACCCGCAGCCTGAGCCAGCAGATGACGAGGCGCTGGCAAAGGGCCACGAGGATGCCGTTCGAATATTGCACGTTGACCAGGAGGTCCCGCTGCTCAGCCTGCGCGCCGATGGTCGACCGCCGTCCGAGGTGGCCGACCTGCTGGAAGTGGCGGCGGGCCAACTGAGGTGCCCACGGGCACCGCTGCCGAAGATGCTGGAGGGCGAGGGTGCCGAGGAGCCGAAGGAGCTCCTGAGGCTGGACCTGGACGAGAAGCAGGTCAGCCGGCGCTGGTCGCAGTGGAGGCAGCATTAAGTCGGTCATGTCCCTCTACAGGAAGAAGATTCAAAAATAGTTAAAGCTTGTATGGAGACGATGTGTTGACTATTGCTGGCTATTTCTGGACATTTTGACAATTGTTTTGTGCTTCTTCCGATATCCCCCTGTAGGAGGACATGCCCGACCTAAAGGCAGCACTGCCCAGTGGCCCTGTACGACAAGAGGCTGGTGCCGGGGGGCAAGGAGTTCGCCGCGGAGTACGCAGGGTATGCCTTCTGCTTCAGCAGCGCGGCGGCACAGCGCCGCTTCTGCGCGTGGCCGAAGCTCTTCCTGACGGACGCCCCCAGGATCTCAGAGGAGGAACGGGTACCCATACCTCTACCCTTGCCTCTTTTTCCCCTTTTTGGGCCTCCTGGGAGGCCCTCGTCGCCACAGCTGGATTCTCGAAATCCTGGTCAGAACGCACCCCAGGAGAGGTCCGAGGAGTTGCGAGATCCGTACCTTTTGGTCTTTTGGTTTCCCCAGGATCAACGCCCCCGGCATGCACCTCGGCTATGTGTTGCTGAGCCCGATGGGCTTCCGTGTCCCGGAGCTCGCCGCGCGCGTGTCGGAGCGGTATCCGAAGAAGGATAATCGCCATAAGCAAACACTTTTGGCGCTCCGCGCGGATTTCTTGGACCCGCACTGGGGGCCCCTGGCGGCGCCGCCCCTGGCGCGCCCCGCCAGGGAGGGGGGCCCCGCGCAGATCCAAGAGGCCCCCTGGAGCGCCAGAAATTTACGTTTGTGGCGGGCTGTCGTTTTCCAGGTATGGCTTCGACGTCGTGGACGTCGCGGCGCTCGTGCAGAGGGCTGTGCAGCTCAAGGCGAGCGACCAGCCCCCGCTGCCGCCGCAGGAGGTCGAGGGTGAGGGGGGCCAGGAGCGGCCTCGGACGCCAGCGCCAGAGGATCGGGCAGGGGATCGATTGCAGAAGTTCAGGAGGGAAATAAACACACAGACACAATTAATCGTCGACTTCCAAGAAAGTATGGGAAAATATGGGAAGTGGGGGGGAAGACAAAAACCCAGAAAATATAGGAAAATATGTGGAATCCTTTTATTTGTGTGTGTTTATTTGTGTGTCCAAGGGCCCCTTCAGAAAATGACTTGCTCTTATGGATTTGGGGGCGGCAAAGAGGGAGGCGATGACTAGGGGGTGGGGGGTGTCATGGCGTGGGCCACGATATCGCCTGATCGTTTTCTATTCATTGCGGAGCCGGTCGGCGCGGGCCTTCGCACCCTCCCCCCCTCCCTGCCCCCCCCACATGGAGTAGATCTTGGCGCCTGTTTCAGGCGGGCGGGGTCTCCCCCATAATGGGCGCCCTGTTGCAAACAGTCGCGCTAAGCAGAGGTCCGGAGCCAGACCCCCCTCCCTCCCCCCTATCCGCCCAATGTCGAAATGCCGAATAAGAAAACGCGCACCTCCCCAGATTTCATGGCGCCTCGTCTGATTTCATGACGTCCCTGGCGCCCCCTTGGGCCGCGCACATGCCGCCGGCCATGATTTGCGCCCCCCCCCTCTTGGACGCCCCCCTCTTGGCCGCCCCCGACTAATTCGGGCGTGTCCCTCTACAGGACGAATGTTCAGAAATAGTAAAAAAATAGTCTGGGGACGATGTTCCGACAATTCCTGATTCTGTTGGAACAGATCTTATTATTTTTCCATTTCTCTTCCAAGTTCCGCCTGGAGGAGGACACGCCCGACCCAAACTTGCCCCAACAAGACTGGTCTCCTCGTCGAATCTACGAGAGAAGCGCTGCTTTTGGTCTTTTCCATGGGCTCGACGAATCAAAAAACAAAATCCCGGGCAAAGGAATGCGATCGTTTTCTTATCCATTGTTTTGCCGATCGGCGCGGGCCCTCGCACCCCCCCTTTCCCCCCCGCCGTGGAGTGGATCTTGGCTGTTTGGGCGCCTGTTTCGAGCAGGTGGAGCCTCCAACCCCCTGTAGGGCGCCCTGCTGCAACACAGTCGCACTGGGCAGCGGTCTGGAGCCAGAGCCCCCCCTCCCCCCCCCCTCCTTTCCGCCCGATGTCGAAGCGCCGAATAAGAAAACGCCCACACGAATTCTGGACTCCATCCACCTCCCTGCTCGCGAGGAGGACGAGGAGGAGCCGGGCGCTCCGAGACTGCTCGTCGCCGAGAAGGCGGCCCTCCTCGCAGGCGCGCCGCTCGGCGCGGAGACGCTGGCGCGCCTCGTCGGGGAGGCGCTCGGCATCGCGAAGAACACGGCCATCCTGCAGAAGCAGCAGGACTGTGGGCGACGATCGATGGGGAGGAAGCATGCCGCGAAATATGTTCCAGATGTCTATCACATGTTTTAAACATGTCCCAGAACTTGTGTGCAAACACGTTTAGAGCATAATTCAAATTTTTATCAAACACATGTTTGATTCAGTGATCGGACTGTTAGGGTGTCCAGCGTCGTGGCATCCACAAGAGCAGGACGACATCGCCGAGGCCAAGCGGGTCCTGGAGGAGTTCGCCGCCAGAGAGCCCCCGGAGGATGCCGAGGAGGGCGACGCGGGCCCAGCCGCTCCGGAGTACGAGCTGGACGAGGAGGGCGAGCCTGTCATCCCACTGTCCGAGCCCCTCCTCGTCCCGCCGAGAGGCTTCGTGCTCACGGGCTTCCCCGGGTCCGCCGAGCAGCTCGAGCTGCTGCGCAGCAAGCTGCGGCTGGAGATCGAGCGCGTGCTCGTCGTCAAGCCTATGGCGGAGGAGGAGCCGAAGGAGCCGGCGGAGATCCTGGCGGAGCTCGGATTTGGCCAGGACGCCCCGATGGAGTCGCACCTGGAGTCGCAGGCCGCGGGCTTCGAGTCTCTCGCCGCCCTCGAGGACCTGCAGCTCTCGGACGTGGCCATGGAGGCGACGGAGGACGAGCAGTTCATCCAAATTCAGAAGGCCATCGACCCATTCTACGAGGTCGCGGACGACGCCGAAGTGGCAGACGAGATCCCAGACCCAGACGAGTGGGAGGAGCCGCCGGCCGAGGAGCCCGAGGAGGGGGAGCCCCCCCCGGACCCCTTGGAGCTGCCCAGGCGCCCGACCATCCCCTGGGGCGTCTGCGGGCCATACTGCCCAGTGACGCTGAAGGAGGACGACTGGCTCTTCCCGGGCCAGAAGGCGAACCAGCACATGTACAAGAACAAGGTGTACGCGCTCGCGAACGAGGCGGCCAGCGCCAAGTTTGTGGCGGAGCCGTCCAAGTACGTGCCGTCGAGCGGGGAGCCGCCAATACCTCGCGTGCGCGTCCTCGTGACCGGCCCCACGGGGTCCGGGGTGGAGCGGCAGTGCCAGCTGCTGGCAGAGGCGTGCAAGATGCCGGTCGTCAAGGTGGGAGAGTTCCAACAGCCAATCGCCCGCCAATGCCACAAACCGCGTGGCGTCGCCTCGGGGGATGGCGTTGGTGGGCCGTCTCTGTCTCTGGGGCGCATGGTGCTGCTGGCGGGTCGTGCAGTCAGGCGGTCAGGAAGAGGGGTGTCGAACGATCTTGCACTGTCAGGGCGTGCGTGTGGAAGCAAGGTTCCGCGCGTGCAGAGTCTTGTTTGAACCTTCCGCCCTGAATCATACTTCTGGATGCCCCCCGCCTCGGTGCCCACCCATCTTTCTCGATCGAGGTGTGCCCCTCGACGGCCGCATTCCTTTCGTCGACGATGACGTTGAGGGTTCAGCAGAAGGGGAAACCACCGCGACCCCCCATACTTGGCGTTTGATAAGCAGGCCGTTGACCAAATTGCCCTCGCCCAGTTTGTTTACTGAAGGGCTTCGCCTGCCGAGGTCTTCTTTTATGAGGGTGGTTCTGCTGCCCTCTGGCTTACATTGGCTCCCTGCTGAAGATGCTGGCACTGATTGCAATACGCTTCTACATGCACCCAGCATAGGTTATTACGATAACAGCTGCTACAATAAGGCTGCGCTGCTTGTGAGCGACCCAGCATGTATGCCCCAAGCCCCCGACATCCGCCCTCCTCGTCTTCGACTACATGTACCCCG
>CAUYUJ010016276.1:110000-120000 GCA_963575745.1 Prorocentrum cordatum
CTCCTGGAGCCGCTGCTCGCCGACGAGGCTCCATCTCCCCGCTGCTCCTGCTCCCTCCTCCACCACCTCCCCTGTCTTCCTTCTGGGCCCTTCTCCCCTTGCGTCCCTCTCTTCCCCTCCCCCCATCGTCCTTCATCAGGCCGTCCACCCCTCGTCTCCGCCTCCGCCTGCTTCCTCCTGCTGTTCCTTCATCCTCCTCCCTGCTCTTCCTGCTCCTCGCCGCCGTCCGCCGGTTATGCTCGTTATGTTTATACTTCCTCCTGTCCCCTTCCTGCGCCTGCGCTTATCCTTGTCCTCCAGGTCCAACTCCCTGGTCTTCCTGCTCGTCCCCCCCCTCCTCCTCCTCCTCGTTCTCCTCCTCTTCCTCCTCCATTTCCTCCTCCTCTTCCTACCCCTCACCACCACCATCCTCACCATCATCGCCATCATCACCATCATCATCAGCAGCATCATCCTCATCGTCACCAGCATCATCATCATCATCATCATCAGCAGCAGCAGCATCATCATCATCATTATCATTATCAGTATCAGTATCATCATCAGCATCATCATGATCATGATCACCGTCACCATCACCATCATCATCGCCACCCGTAGCAATGTGTGGCTCACGATGAACGTTTTTCGCGAACGGGGAATGGACGCCTCTGGCCCGCTGTCGTCTTCCAAGCAGACTCCCATTTCTAAGTCCTGGTCCGCCCCAGGCACTCCATTCCTAAATCCTTTCGCCCCAGGCACTTCCATATTCAATGCCTAGCTCGCTCCAGGCATTGTAGTAGCGTGCGTCCTGGTGCTGCACCTGGCAGCAGCGTTCGGTTCGGGATGTTTCTCGGGTGTGGAGTACTACGGCGATCTCTGCTGCACTAGCCCTGCACAGTGCCCTCTTCGAACTCGCCTTTCCCTTCCAGGGGAGAGAGCGGAGGATCTCGCAGCGGAGGCCACAGCGACCGAGGGGCGACGTAATCGGCGATGCGATCAGACCCCTCGTTGCGCGGCACCGGAAGTGCGCCCGCCGTCTCTGGGCATGCGCGATGCGAAAGCGTTCTCATCGGCTTTGAATTGCCCGCCGATGAGGTTTGCGCAGTCTCGGGCGCACGAGGCTCAACGAGGTCTTAATCGAGGCAAGCGTTTGTGCCATTATATGGCCGAGCTGGGTTCGGGCCCCCGCACCGCTGGCTTGCACGCTGAACAAAAGAGAAATTGGCTCTGCGCTGTGCTGGAACGCGTGGGCCTTTCACTTGGACGCCCAGCGGCCGCCCGTGGCCCTTGTGCTTTCGCGCTCGCCCCGACCTGACTTCATGATGTGATCAGCTGGTGCCGCTGCTGCTCATCCAGTCGGGAGTGATGCACGGCGGCCCCCGCAGTGGCGGCCTCTGGGAGTTCGGAATGGGCCCATCGTCCGAGCTCTGGAGCTGGCTCCCTCGCCCGGCCCCGAGCTCGCGCCCCTCGAAGGTGGCGCCGACGGCGTTGGCGCAATGCTCGGCAAGATCGAGCGCCTCGCTCGCCTCGCCCCTGCCCTCGCCGCTGCCGCGAGCCTCGAGTCGCCCCCCTCCGCCCCCTCGAAGGCGCGCTGGTCCCGCTCTGGGCCGAATGCGCGGAGGCTGCGGCATCGGGAGCGCGCGCAGTTCTTCGCGCCATCTTGCCCGCGCGGCAAAACTTCATTGTCGCCGGGCAGGCCAAACACTGCGGAATGCACATCGGACCATAGGCCGCGAATGACATGCAAGGGGCTGCCTGCGCGCAGAAGTGGTGGGGGAGAATCCTCTCGACCTCGTCGTCCGACGCTCTCCCGACTCCGCCTTTCGTCTGCGCGAAGTCGTGATTACCCCCATCCTGGGCCACACGGCCCGAGCAGTGCAGCCCCCGAAGCTGCTCCTCGCGCGGTGCCTGCGCAAACGTTTGAAACTTCCACCCATCTCGCTCTCCGGCCCTGGCCCCCGGTCTCTGCCAACCTGGTGCGCCTCGGTCCACGCCCGCCTCCGTCGCGGCACGCGTTGTTGCATCTAGTCGGCGCGCTTCGAAATCGACCATAGCGAAGCGGCCCAAGTGGCGCGCGGAACTCGAGCAAACGTCGCGGGACCACAATACACTGGCGCGCTATGCGAAGCAGCTCTGGCCCCCGCCCTTCAGGCGTGACCCAGCTGCCATCGCTCGGTTCCTACATGGCCGCGCCCATTCAATCGCGCCCCCGAAGGCCCCCTGGGGCCCCCAGCGCATCGCTGGCGCCGGGGCCTCCCAAGCTGCCGCCCATGTCGAGGAGCTTCGAAAGCGTCCGCGCTTCTCATGGGCGCGCACTCGTTTCCTCGCCCGTGAAGTATGCCCAGACAGGCTGCGCCTGACGCTGCAGAAGCGCGTGCAAGCTTGGTACCCCGGTAAACAGGCCCCCCTCTGGCACCCCGCTGACAGGCCCTGAAAGCGATGCTCGCGAAATCCCGCGCCGCTTTTTTCTGGTCTGCTCCGATAGCCATCGCGGGCGGGCGGGTTATCCCCCAGCGGATGCACATCCTGGACCATCGGGGTGCGTTTTTGGATGCGCAGGCGAACCTGGTTCGATGTCCCATTATTCTTTGCTGCCCTCGCCTGCTCAGCCTCGTCGCCTTACCTCGCTCCTCTCTCTGCCTCAATGAGTGGTGGTCCTTGCCGGTCCGGGTGAAGAGAACGCGTACTTTGGGGAAGCAGCCAGGGAACGCGCCCTCTGGCTGCTCTTTTCCGTTTCGAAATGCACCACAAGTTCAGCCAGAACGACCAGCCCTTCTACCGAACACCTCGAGGTGTTCTCTTTTTCAGTTCGCGCTCTCGAGGCGTAAAGCATGAACGTAGCATCGCGAAGGTACTTGCGACCATCATTAACACCATCAGCACCATCAGCGTCATCATCATCAACGACCACACCACAATCAACATCAACATCATCATCAGCGCCGCCATCATCATCATTACCATCATCATCATCATCATCATCATCATCATCACCATCACCATCACCATCACCATCACCATCACCATCATCATCATCATCATCATCATCATCATCATCGCCATCATCGCCATCATCCTCATCATCACCATCACCATCACCATCATCAGCAGCCTCGTCGCTGCTATGTCCTTTCTGTTTCCCCCTCGAGCTACCCTGGGCCAGCCACTCCTGCTCCGTTCCCCTGTTTCCGTCCTGCTTTCCCTACTCCTACTTACATTGCTTCTCCTGCGTGTTGTGTTTCCTCGTCCTCCCCCTCTTCCTCATGGGTGTTTCTCACTCCCCCGTAACCTCCTCCCCGCTCTTCCTCCTCCCCGCCCTTCGTCCTCATCCTTAGTAAAGTAATCCTCCTCCACCTGTTTTTTTCCCTGGCTCCTGTCCTACCATTATTTTCTCTTCCGTTTTTTCCCCCTTCCTCTTTTTCCGTCTCCCCCTCTTCCTCCTTCTCCGTTCGACGCTGGTCATACATAAGCATGTTCCTCCTCTTCTTCCTCCTCTTCCTCCTCCTCTTCCTCCTCCTTCTCATCCTCGTCCTTCTCCTCCTCGTCCTCGTCCTTGTCCTCCTGCTCATCCTCCACCTCCTCCTCTTACTCCTCCTCCTCTTCCGTTCCTTTCACTCTCACCCCTTCCTTCCCCGTTAGCATCCCTGCTGGTGTTTCTCCCCGCCCTTGCTCATCCTTCTGCACCTCCCCCTGCTCGCCCTGCTGCTTCCCTCAGGGCGTTGCGTGGCCTCCGGGCTGGACGCCGCCCGAGCCCAAGCCGGAGGGCGAGGACTGCCCGTGCGTGCGCCTGGGGGTGTCCTCGGCCTTCGCCCCCTCCCACCCCCTGCCGCTGCCGCCCCCCTCTGCCCCTCTCCCCTCTTCCTCCTCGTCCTCCTCCTCCTCCTCCTCCTCCTCCTCCTCCTCCTCCTCATGTTCCTCCTCCTCCTCCTCCTCCTCCTCCTCCTCCTCTTCCTCTTCCTCCCCATCCTCCTCCTCGTTGTTTTCCTCCTCCTCTTCCTCCTCCTCCTTCTCCTCCTCCTCTTCTCCTCCTCCTCTTTCCGTAGCCATTTTGGCTCAAGATGCCAGGTTCCCTTGGGGCCAAAACGGATACCGAAAGTCCGCGGCAGCTTTCACCCTTCACGGAGGACCCTTGCACAGGGCGCGAGCAGTGGCTCCAGTCGGCGGAGTGCGCTCCTGAGGCAAGGGGTTCGAGAGCCTCCAACTATCCTCAGCCATGGCGCCGGCGCCGTGGCACTCTCCGAAGCTGGACTGGATGTGCAAGTTCTGTGTACACAAAAAGTTTGGTCTTCCTCTGGTCAACTGGGGCAGCAATGATCGTTGCTTCATGTGCCATTGTGTGCGCCCAAGCAAGTCTCCTTCATTCAGCACGGGAGGCAAAGACAAGGGAGCTTTCAGCAAGTTGGTGCGCCGCCTCGAGGAGTTGGAGAAGGAGAGTGCCACCCTCAAAGGCGACGGGGTCGGAGGCCCTCCGCAGTCCGACACCACCAACGAGCCAGCCGAGCTTCGTGAGGATATCGATGCGCTGGCCAAACATATCAAGTGGTTGGAGTCTACTAAAGGCGAGTGGGCAAAGGCCGCATTGGCCGCAGCTCAGTCTCAGCTGGAAGTGGCAAGGGTCAAGCTTCACGAGAACAAGCCCCTGGGGGCGAAGCTTAGCGTTCTTTCGAGGAGAGTGGAGCAAGCCCGTAAGCAAAAGGAGAAGGCCATTGCAGATCGTTCCGTGGCCCAAGCAGCTCTGGAATCAGCACAGAAGGCATTGGCAGACGCCGACGCCCTCATCGCCGAGAAGATACATGCATATGAGAAGCTGGAGATCGAGCTGTCTGACCTCACCCAGAGGGACACGGACACGGTCGAGATGGTCGTCGATGAGGTCAAGCTTGAGGACGTTCTCTCAAGTATGGAAGGCATCAGTGACCCGAAGAAGGCCGCCCCAGCTCTGGTGGCTGCCCTCAGGGCAGGAGGTGGGGTCGGGTTGCTGAGCCAGCGAGGGTTCCACGGCGTGAACCTGGCCCCTGGGAGCCCGACAGGGAGGACATCGAGGATCTGCGCAAGTTGGTCAAAGATTACGTGGAGCCGTCCGCCGAGGAAAGGATTGTTCGAGCACGTGCACGTTCCTTGGCAGCAGGAGGTTTTCACCCGTATTGATTGCCCCCCTGCTGCGAAGGTGGCAGACCGAGGGGGCAAGAGATATAAGTCAAAGTGCCGCAAGAAGTTCGTCATCAAATATGGAGGGTTGGATTTTCCTGATTACTCGGAGCTCAGGCTTTCAGAGTTCAAAAGAGAAGGCGACCCAATCGACAAATCATGGGTAAACACTACGGTGGGCTGTTGTGGAGGCAAGTCGCACGGCGACTTAGTGCAGCAGCTCAAGTGGGATGCGGATCAGCATCCGTCAAGTTCCATACCTGTACCTACCACACTGGCCTTGACCACGTACAACAGCAATGTCTGGAGTACGATGCAAGGTTTTTGTTGGAATGGATGGTGCTGGACAGAGCAGACCAGCCCGACATTGTGTTCTACCAGGAGCACAGGCTGCGCAGCGGCGTCCAGCTGAAGTCCGCACAAAGCTGGGCGCGAGAGCGCGGCTACAAGTTCCTGGCAAACGGGCGCACCATGACGGGCAAGAGGATCACGGAGACATCCAGTGGGGTTGGCATCCTCACTTCAGGTCACATCGGCAGCATTGAGCACCTCCCGAGCAACGAGTTCGTCAATTCCAGGCTCTTCTTCCAGCGCGTCATGCTGGGAGGTGCGCAGGTGCTGCTGGTCTCCAGTTACGCCATTTGCAGTGTAGGTGTGGCAGACAACGTCGAATTGATTGCATCGCTGCTTGAGGCGGTGCGCGCAGCCTGCCTGCCTTTCATCATAGCAGGAGGTCGGAATTTGGAGGCCGCATTTGTTGGCAGAGACTCGTTTTTGAGGGCTGGCTTCCTGAGTCAGGTGCACGCAGAAGTTGTGCACAGTGGGAAGCCAACGTGTCATGACTCACATTGCGATTTTTTCGTGATCAGTGATGTGCTGCTTTCTTTTGTCAAGTCCATTTCGGTTCTGGAAGACACCCCAGCTGGGCCCCACAAGGCGGTCAAACTTGCCCTTGGAGGGCTGGGGGGCCAGCGCTACATTTACAGGCGGGTCAAGCCCGACCCATTTCCTATGCCTCAGACGGGGCAATCCTTTGTTCCAGGAGACGTCTCGAGCTGGCCAGGTTTTAACCTGGAAGAGGGGGAGTCGGTGGACAGTCTGGCGCGCCGCTGGTTTCAGTCTGCTGAGCTCTATCTGTGCATGCGGTTGGCCATCCCAGCTTCGGGCTGGCCGCGTTACTGTGGAAGAGAGCTTGGTTGCCGTCTGGAAAAAGTTCCCCTTGCGTGTGAATGGGGCAAGAGCCTTCGCAGAAAGGCCTCCCCCCTTGACTCAGAAGTGGCTCAGCATCAGGCGTTTAACCATGCAATGGCTCCGCGCTTCAGACACCACCGCCTCTGCCCAACAGGAGTCGAAGGCCAGTGCCGAGAGTCGTCATAGGGAGTTGGGGGACGCGTGGGACACGGGCGGCGTGGCGGGTGTCGGAGAAGTCGGTTTCATGATCGGTGATTATGAATCCTTTCTGCAACTGCTTGCGAGCGACGATCAGAAGGGCGAAGCTTGCAAATTTGTTCAAGACCAAGTGCTTGCGCACGCGGCTGCAGATGCGGCCGCCGCCAGAGCCAGCTGGGGAGAATTTGTGGAGCTCGCTCTTCAGAATGGCGCGGGTTTGGCGCACCGTTTTCCTAAGGGCCCCAGGGGCGCCGATCCGTCTGATCAGGACTCCAGCGGGCTACCTGTCGTAGGTCATGCGGCCCTCCAGGCCATGCTGGGCGAATGGGAGAGCTTGTGGGTTGTGCCTGAGCGCGAAAGTGAAGCTCACCCGCTCACCTGGCCGGTTGAGGATGCACCGCCGCCCCCTAGGACGGAGAGTCACAGTGTCAAGGCGGCGTCGCAGACATTCAGGGCAAAGACAGCGCTGGGATGGGATTGTTTCCACCCGCGCTGGATCGAGCATCTGCCTGTCGAGCTGCTAGAGTCCTTCTCTGCGCTTATGCACCGCTGGGAAGACAACCCAGAGGACACATGCATGTTGCTAACTATCATTGTGTTCCTTGCCAAGCCCCAAGGAGGAGTGCGCCCCGTAGGTATCCTCTCTCTCTTCGGTCGCATCTGGTCTCGACGGAGGCGCTCAGAAGCGGCCAAATGGGAGGGCACCCTCGGAGACAGTTGCTTCTGGGGGTCCTCGTCCGAAACGTCGTGCGGCAAATCGGCCTGGATCCACAGCGTGCTTGCCAGCGTCGCCCCCGTTTATAACTTTGTCAGTGTTAGTGCGTTTGTAGACCTCAGGAAATTTTATGAAATGATCAGCCACGCTGAATTATTATGTGCTGCTAGGGACACAAATTGTCCCATCAGGTTGTTAAAACCATTGTGCTGCATGCACAGAGGCCCAAGAAGGGCCGCATACCAGAGATCGGCGTCATCTGAACTGCGAGCCAATGGAACAGTAATAGCAGGATGCCCCTATGCAACTGGTCTGGCTAAACTGATGACTAGCACGACACTGAGACACATAGGAGTCAGATGTCCCACGGTGCGGATCAAGAACCTCCTCGACGACATAAGCCTCCACGCCATCGGAGGCAGGCTTTCGGTCACCAGGGAAATGAACTACGCGCTGAACTACCTCCTCGTGGGCCTCCAGAAGAAGGGCCTCCCGATCTCTTGGGACAAGATGGGGATTCTCTGCAGGGGCAAGGAGGTGTTTTCGGAGGTCTGTGGGGAGCTCTTGGACCTTTGGCCAGTCAACATCCCCCACCTGAAGTATGATCAATACCACAGGGACCTAGGAGGAGATGCTGTAGATGGTCGTTTTCGAAGAATTGGGACCCAGTTGAAAAGGATCCAGGAGGCCATGAAGAAGGGGGGCCGCATCCAGGCCTTGCAGGGCCTCGGGGTTAAAAGATCGGCGGTCCATCGTGCTGGTGTGCTTTCCAAGAGTCTCTGGGGATGCAGCGTAGCAGGGCCCCCCAGCGGGCGGATCCAGCGGCTTCGGATGCCCTTCCTCAACGCCGCGGGGAGGTTCAAACCAGGGGCCCATGTGGGCCTTGCATTGCAATTCTCAGAGAGCGGGTGGAGATCAGACCCGCTCGTCATCGCGACCGCGGGTGCCACGCAGACGTTCGTCGCGGCCCTTGCGGCTGGCATGGTCTCCAGGAATGTGGTCAACGGACTCATCGTAGAGGCGCGGCCCTGGCTGAAAGAGCGCCACGCGTGGAACAAAGTCAAGAACCCCATCTCAGCTCTAGCAGCATCGCTCCACTGGACGCTGGAGGGCGCAACCACTGTAAGAGATGATGAGGGTATCGTCTGGGGCACTTCTCATTATTCGGCAGAGCTCGTCGCAGACATGGTCAAAAAGGGAGAGCAGAGGCACATGGGCCGATATGTGCTGAGAGGACTACGCGGTGCAGATGAGGAACCGAGGCCGGGAGAAATATCGCGGGGGCCACTTCAGACGGCAATGCAGTCAAAGAAGCTACCCCTACATGGGAGGAGATCTTCGGGGCCTCTGCTCAGGAGGTCACTGGTGCCAAGCCAGAGTTGTTCGAGCTCTCCCAGACCAGAGTCATTTATGCAAGCGCTGTGGCATTGCGCCAGGAACTTTATTCCACTGATTTTTCAGTTGCGACGCCTACGCAGGACAAAGACAGAATGTGATTCCCGATATCATACGTAAAGCGGCAGGGGAAATCAGCAGAGGGAGTCCTGCGACGCAGGAGAAGCTTGCGAGAGGCATCCTGCAGAACCCTGGTCAGGCCTTTGCCAACCTGCCGCGATCCTCAGCTCGCGACTTCATCGGCGTCGACAACACTGGAGTGGTGACAGTAGCAAACGGGTTCGTTTTCGTCGACGGCAGCGGGTTCCACGCCAACATTCCAGAGCTCAGAGTTGCAGGCTGGGCAGTGATCGCCTTTGACAGTGAGCGTCGTCGAGTCGGACGTTTCTGTGGCACAGTACCAAAGCAGATCGGGCCGCTACAGGTGGCGAAAGACGGTGAAGACTACGCAATTTATCAAGCTAGTCGAATGGTGTTAGGTACGTGGACGCTTCCCTCAGACTGCAAGAGCTCACTATCGTGCTGTTTCAACCTATCTTGGGCTGTGGGGCCCAAGTGCGCACGAGCACATATCTGGAAGCTGACTAGGCTGAGGGAAGATTTCAGCGATCAATGTTTCATGCACGTTAAAGCTCACGCAACAATGAAAGACGTTCGAGAGGGGAACATTTCGCATTTTCAAATGGACGGCAACGGGGAGGCGGACTCCTGGGCCAAGCATGGTGCAAAGCAGGTACTACCTCCAGAGCAACTGATTAAGTTTGCGAGCGGTTGCCGCAGATTTCATCGCACTTTGCTGGAGTATCTGGCGAGATTTGAAGTGTGGTTTTACTCTCAGGATGAACAATTTCTGGATTACTGGTTTCCAGTGGCAGATGATGACGAAGAAAGGATCGAGCAGGCGTTGCGTATGGAAGAATCTTCAACCGAGCCTTGGTTTGTGGGCAAACATGCCCTGTACGAATACAAAGCTGTGGGTCTGGACTTCTGCCTGGTGTTCTGCACGACGTGCTGCAGATACTTCAATTTGGAGTCGCACAAAGGTCTGGACGCGACGTGCCCTGGGCGCTCGGTGTCAGGACGTGGAGTTGAGAACGCACGACACTTCGAGAATCTCAGGCACCCGCAGAGCTCAAAGAAGCACGTGAAGAGCTGAGACGAGGAAGACTATGTGTAAGATCAAACAGTGGATCGATCCGTTGGTGGACACGGTTGTGGAGAGACCAGCGGATACATCACCTGCTCCCGCAGGCGATACAGGGTGCCTCGATGTGCCCAGAATCTTACGTGTGTATGGGCTTTCATTTGACGAAGTACAGGAGCTGGGTCAACCTAGGCCCGATTCAGGCTCTGATGATGATGGCAGCGATG